>PISX010015083.1:0-51171 GCA_004024625.1 Mellivora capensis | reverse complement strand
TGGTGGATGATCTTTTTAATGTGCTGTTGGATCCTGTTTGCTAGGATCTTGTTGAGAATCTTAGCATCCATATTCATCAGTGGTATTGGACTGAAATTCTCCTTTTTGGTGTGGTCTTTGCCTGGTTTGGGGATCAGGGTAATGCTGGCTTCATAAGAAAAGAGTCTGGAAGTTTTCCTTCTGCTTCAATTTTTTGAAACAGCTTCAGGAAAATATGTGCTATTTCTTCTTTGAAAGTTTGGTAGAATTCCCCAGGGAATCCATCGGGTCCTGGGCTCTTGCTTTTTGGGAGGTTTTTGATCACTGCTTCAATCTCGTTACTAGATATCGGTCTATTCAGGTTGTCAATTTCTTCCTGGTTCAGATTTGGGAGTTTATATATTTCCAGGAATGAATCTATTTCATCTAGGTTGCTTAACTTATTGGCATATAACTGTTGATAATAGCTTCTGATGATTGTTTCTAGTTCCTTGGTGTTAGTTGTGATCTCTCCCTTTTCATTCATAATTTTATTAATTTGAGCTTTCTCTCTTTTCTTTTGGATTAGTGTGGCCTATGGTTTATTGATCTTATTGATTCTTTCAAAAAACCAGCTTCTAGTTTCATTGATACATTCTACTGTATCTCTAGTTTCTACCTCATGGATCTCTGCTCTAATCTTGATTATTTCCCTTCTTGTTTGTGGAGTTGGTTTAATTTGTTGTTGATTCTCCAGTTCTTTAAGGTGTAGAGATTGCTGGTGTATTCTGGATTATTCAGTTTTTTTGAGGGAGGCTTGGATGGCTATGTATTTCCCCCTTAGGACCGCCTTTGCTGTATCCCATAGGTTTTGGACCCAAGTGTCTTCATTCTCATTGGGTCCATGAATTGTTTAAATTCTTCTTTGCTCTCTTGGTTGATCCAAGCATTATTAAGCAAGGTGGTCTTTATCTTCCAGGTGTTTGATTTCCTTCCACACTTTTCATTATGATTGAGCTCCAGTTTCAAAGAATTGTGATCTGATAAAAGACTGAATAATCTCAGTCTTTTGGTATCGGTTGAGTCCTGATTTGTGACCCAGTATGTGGTCTATTCTCGAAAAGGTTCTATGTGCACTTGAGAAGAATGAGTATTCTGTTGTTTTAGGGTGGAATGTTCTGTATATATCTATGAGGTCCATCTGGTCAAATGTGTCATTCAATGCTTTTGTTTCTTTATTGATTTTCTGCATGGATGATCTGTTTATTACTGAGAGAGGCATGTTAAGATCTCCTACTATCAATGTATTCATATCAATATGACTCTTTATCTTGATTAATAGTTTTCTTATGTAATTGGCTGCTCCCATATTGGGGGCATAGATATTTACAATTGTTAGATCATCTTGGTGGATAGTCTTTTTAAGGACTATGTAGTGTCCTTCTGTATCTCTGACTACAGTCTTTAGTTTAAAATCTAATTTATCTGATATGAGAATTGCTACCCTGGCCTTCTTTTGAGGCCCATTGGCATGAGAGATGTTTCTCCATCCCTTCACTTTCAATCTGGGTGTATCCTTAGGTTTGAAATGGGTCTCCTGTAGACAACATATGGATGGGTCCTGTCATTTTATCCAGTCTTCAACCCTGTGTCATTTTATGGGTGCATTTAGGCCATTCACATTGAGAGTGATTATTGATAGATACATTTTTATTGACATTGTGTTACCTTGGAAGTATTTCTTTCTGTAGATTGTCTCTATATTTCTGTTCAATGATATTCTTAGGATTTTTCCTCTTTTATAGAACCCCCCTTAATATTTCTTGCAGTGTTGGCTTGGTGGTCGCATACTCTTTTAAGCCTTGCCGGTCTTGGTAACTCTTTATCTTTCCATCCATTTTGAATGTCAGTCTTGCTGGATAAAGTATTCTTGGCTGCATGTTTTTCTCATTTAGTGCCCTGAATATATCTTGTCAGCCTTTTCTGGCTTGCCAGGTTGCTGTGGACAGGTCTGACGTTATTCTGATGGGGTTTCCTCTGTAAGTAAGGAGCTTCTTTGTCCTAGCTGCCTTCAAGAGAGTTTCTCTAGAATTATAATTCCTCATTCTTACTATCAGGTGTCTCAAGGTGTTTTGAGAATCTAAAATCTTGGGGGTGGGGGACCGTTCTGTCTCTAGTACATGAACGCTGTTTCCATTTGCGAGATACGGAAAAATTTCATGAAGAATGTGTTCCACTATATCTTCTAGACTTCTTTCTTTCTCGTCCCCTTCAGGGATTCCAAGAATTCTGACGTTGGAACGTTTCATGGCATCATTTATTTCCCCAATTCTGTTTTCATGGCTTCTAAGCTGTTTGTTCCAGCTTCCTCTTGATTCTTTCTCTCGATCTGTTTGTCCTCCAGATCACTAATTCTATCTTCTGTCTCAATTACCCTAGCTTTTAGAGAATTTAGATTAGATTGAAACTCATTGAGAGCCTTGTGAACATCATCCCTGGTGGCTTTCAGTTCTGCCCTAATCAATTCTGTTTGGTCATTCATGGCTTTCTCCAACCTAGCTATTGCCTGGAAAATTGTTAGCCTGAATTTCCTTTCCGACATAATGTCTATGTCAGTTGCTATTCGCTCTGTTGCAGAAGGCCCATCCTCTGAATTTTTCTTCTGCTGGGCATTCCTCCTCCTAGTCATTTTGATGAGAGATGGCTAAATGGTTGTAGCTGGATGTATCGACCTTTGTGCAGTGAAGGTGCACCCTGGAACGCTTCTGAGCAATGAAGAGTTCCCACCCAAATGAAAGGAAAAAAAAGAGAGAGAAAGAAGAAAAAAAGAGAAAAAGAAGAAAAAAAGAGAGAGAAAAAAAGAGAGAGACAGGAAAAAGAAAGAAGGATAAAAGAAAAAGCTCAGCCCAAATGGGCCCCAAGGAAAGGTTTGTGAATTATACAAACAAAAACAGAAAAACAAAAAAGACTGATAAAAGTATATGACAAGAGAAGAAAAAAATATATACTTATATATGTAGAAGCAAAACAAAGAAACAGACAAACAAAAAAAGAACCTTGTCAAAAGAACCCCAAGTATAAGTTTTATATACTACAAGGACAAACACAAATATACAGAAATACTGGCAGGAGAAAAAGATGGGAGAGTGGTTGTAAATTCTCAGTGTGGGTGAGGAAGGTTATTTTGATTCTTCCTGGATGTATCTTGATATCTTTTTTAAAGGACACAACTTTCCTAAGATAACAGGGGATTAAAAATTGGTTTACCTATAGGGGCAACATTGATTGGGGAAAGGGGATTACCTTGAAGTTTAACTCTATATGAATATTAAAAAATAAAAATAAAAAAAGAATAAACTAAACCAAACTAAAATTAAAAAAAAATTCGAAAATAGAAAAGCAAAAGAAATACACTGGTATATGTATCAAAAAGTTCAGGTTAAAAGGTTATTATGGAATTTGATATACTGGACATCTCACTGTGATGGTAAATAGGCTAAAAAATCTATATAAAAAATTAAAAAAATTAAAAAAGAAAAATTAAAAAATGAACCAGAATAGTGGGAACGAATTAAAATTAAACGTTGTATCTATGAAGTAGTAGTGATTGTTCTCTTCTCCGTTTTTGTTTTGTTTTTTTTTCCCGGTTGGCTTTCTGGGGGAGGGGCTTGCCGCATGGGTTTTCAGGCAGTGTTTCCTGAGTTAAGTCCTCCCACTCCCCTCAAAGGGGTGGGCTCTGAGGAAACCGGCCCTTCAGGCTTTTGTTCTCTGGAGGTTTTTATGTCTGTTTGTTTGTTTTCTCTTCCCTTGACAGCTCCTGATGGTTCTTGGAGGTTTAGAGGAAAGCAAACTGCACCCAGACCTCCCTCCCAGAGGGAAGCCCCAGTCCGTTCCCCTCTGGGTGCTGCAGAGCAGGTTCCCAGCCGCGGTCTCTGGGGACACCTGTGTGTCCTGCTTGTACTCAAAACCACAACAGCGGCGGCTGTCTGAGCAGCTCCAGACCGCCAGAGAGGTTCCAAGCAGCGATTGCACACTGAGATTTTCCCTCTGGCCTGGGCTGGGAGTGCTCAGACTTTCCGGGTCCGAGAGCGCTGGGCTGGCGCCTGCGTGCACCTCTCTCAGGGGAGGGGGTGGAGCGTGTCTCAGGCTCTGCTAGCATGGCGCAGCGCACACGTGGGGACTGCAAAAAGGCTGTTTCTGCCGCATGAGGGTCCCAGCCCCTCCAGCAAGCCAAGCGCCCTTAGGAGGTCTCCTCGAGTCTCAGGGACCAAGACCTGGTTTCTCTTTCGCACTCTCTCTGGCTCAGCGCCAGGGGTGTCAATCCTTGGTGGGGGACTTAAGCCCCTGTCTCTAACCGTTCCAATTCCCACAACTTCCCCCTGCTATCCTTTGCTCATTTTGAGTGCTTTCTATCAGACTTCAAGTTAATGCTGGTTCCCAGATGCAGGAGGCTCTCGTACTGGAGTATTACTTTCCAATGTGTGGCTTCTGGTGGCTCCCTCTCCCTTTTGTTTATCTTCCGATACCAGTCCGAAGTTCCCACTCCAGTTTACCTGCCCACTGGCGTCTTCTGCCCCCATAGAGATCCAGAGGTATATAATTCTGATCTCAGGCTGATTTCATGGGTGATCGGAGTTCCTTGGTACGTAATCAGCTCACTTTAGGGGACAGGTTGAAAAGGTGCCTCCTCCTAGTTCCCCACCATCTTGTCCCCCCCCTCCTTTTTCTTTATTAATAGAGTCCTGGTTGTGTATCTAACCAAAGTTTGCATCTTCCCACATTCCTTTGCAGATAGAGATGGCTAGAGATTTAAGGCGGAGGTGACCCAACTTTCTCAATCACGGAGCTTTTCATACCTTAGTAATTTTTTCATGGTGCTCTTAAGCCAAAGGAAATAACTAACAGCTTTTTTAAGTGGTTCTATCCAAACAACTTAATAAGTATCTGTGTTTTAATAAGGTAGGAGCCATTTAAAAAATATATAAGTAAATTAAGAGAAAAGCTATTTTTATTACATTCTTGACAAACGAAATTATGCATAGTGGGAGGTTTGTGCCTTGAATGCTGTGGAAATTTTCAAATCTTGGAATCAGATTGGACCCTGTTGTCCTCATTTTCTGTTCAACATTGATTTGCATATGATATTTGGTTTCTTTTTAACAATTGCATTGTCGAAATTCCAGCTTTTCAAAGATAGGTCATTTCAATATACCAAGATCAAATGTTGAACCCAAATTTGCTCAAGTTAATTTTTATCTTAGTCTGATAAATTGACTATTATCAGACTAATAATTGACTATTATGGTGCTTTCCTCAAAAACTTAAAATATCCTGTCATGTTCCCATGAATTAGCTTACACTATGAGGTAGTTTGACACACAGCTTGGGAACTATGGGTATAAGGAAATATTGTTGGAAGGGATTTCAGGGACTATTTGGAAATAGATGACACACAGCTGGTCTTTTGTCTTTTGCCCTCCATCCTTCTGCTGTCTCCTGCTTGGAATGCAGATACAATATCTCAAGATGGAGTAGCCATCTAACAATCAGAAGAAGGAAAGTGGCATCCTAAAGATGACACAGCACTAAATTAGAGGAAAACTGGGTCCTGGATAACTCTTCTGCCAGTCCAGTGGGTTCTGGGTTGATCACAGATGGACTTTTTATTCTATAGGAACCACACTGTGGTAAGGTTTCTGTTGAATGCTGCAATCCTCACTGACTTCTAAATTTTTAGCTATGCTATCCATCAATGTATCAGCCTACGTTTAGTAGCTGAATTTAGAAAAGTTTGTTTATGCACCTTTAATGGATAATCTGACTAACTCTATTTGTAACAACATTTCCAAACTTTTTTATGTAAGACATGAAATTGCAGAGACATCAGGCTATTACCATTGAAATAAACAAAAATGCCAGTATCCCCACACATTCAGTATTGGCAATCCTGCTTGTTTTCAGATTCACTTTATGTCTTATTTCCATGCTTTCTTGCTGTCACCCAATACGAAAGGTCCAATGACAAATGTTCTCACTTTTATTTTAAAATTCATCCTTGAGTTTGACTTGAAAATTAATTGAAAAAGAACACTTAACTCACTTGCAGGCCAGTGGGACTGTGGTGGTAAAGGAACAGGAGTCAACTATTTCAAACACAAAAACTCTATTCACAGTTTATCAAAGTTTTTAAACACTTTAAGATGAGTATAGAAGGTGTTGCAAATGGGACTGATTCCTTGATTTCTCTTTCTGCCACTTCATTATTGGTGCATAGAAACACAACAGAATTCTTTTTTAAAAAAATTTATTTATTTATTTTCACGTAACAGAATTCATTGTTTATTCACCACACCCAGTGCTCCATGCAATATGTGCCCTCCATAATACCCACTACCTGGCTCCCCCAACCTCCCACCCCCTGCCCCTTCAAAACTCTCAGATTGTTTTTCAGAGTCTATAGTCTCTCATGGTTCATCTCCTCTTCCAATTTTCCTCAACTCCCTTCTCCTCTCCATCTCCCCATGTCTTCCTTGTTATTTGTTATGCTCCACAAATAAGTGAAACCATATGATAATTGACTCTCTCTGCTTGACTTATTTCACTCAGCACAATCTCTTCCAGTCCTGTCCATGTTGATACAAAAGTTGGGTGTTCATCCTTTCTGATGGAGGTGTAATACTCCAATGTATATATAGACCATATCTTCTTTATCCATTTGTCTGTTGAAGGGCATCTTGGCTCTTTCCACAGTTTGGTGACTGTGGCCATTGCTGCTATAAACATTGGGGTATATATGGCCCTTCTTGTCACTACATCTGTATCTTTGGGGTAAATACCCAGTAGTGCAATTGCAGGGTCATAGGGAAGCTCTATTTTTAATTTCTTGAGGAATCTCCACACTGTTCTCCAAAGTGGCTGCATCAACTTGCATTCCCACCAACAGTGTAAGAGGGTTCCCCTTTCTCCACTTCCTCTCCAACACACGTTGTTTCCTGTCTTGCTAATTTTGGCCATTCTAACTGGTGTAAGGTAGTATCTCAATGTGGTTTTAATTTGAATCTCCCTGATGACTAGTGATGATGAACATTTTTTCATGTGTCTGATAGCCATTACAACAGAATTCTTTACATTGATTTTGTGTCCTGCGACTTTACTGAATTTGTGTGTCAGTTGGAGCAATTTTTTGGTGGAGTCTTTTTGGTTTTCTACATAGAATAGCACGTTGTCTGCAAATAGTGAAAGTCTGACTTCTTCCTTGCTGATTTGGATGCCTTTTCTTTCCTTTCATTGTCTGATTGCTGAAGCTAGGACTTCCAGTATGATGTTAAATAGCAGTGGTGAGAGTGGACATCCTGTCTTGTTCCTGACCTTAGAGGAAAAGCTCTCAGTTTCTCCCCATTGAGAATGATATTAGCTGTGGGTATGTCATATGAGGCTTTATGATGTTGAAGAATATTCCCTCTATCCCAACTTTGTTGAGTTTTTTTTTTTTTAAATCAGGAAAGGATGCTGTACTTTGTCAAACACTTTTTCTGCATTATTAAGAGGATCATATGGTTCTTATGTTTTCCTTTATTAAGGAAATGTCCTATGTCACCTTGATTGATTTGCAAATCTTCAACCAGCCCTATAGTCTAGGAATAAATCCCATGTGATTGTAGTGAATAATTCCTTTAAAGTACTGTTGAATTCAATTTGCTAGTATCTTGTTGAGAATTTCTGCATCCATGTTCATCAGGGATATTGGCCTAGAATTCTCCTTTTTAGTGGGGTCTTGGAACAAAGGTAATGCTGGCCTCATAGAATGAGTTTGGTAGTTTTCCTTCCATTTCTGTTTTTTTGGAATAGTTTGAGAAGAGTAGCTATTAACTCTTCTTTAAATGTTTGGTATTCTCCCCCTTCCAGCCCTAAATTTCAAAGACCATTTTATGTCCTTACCTGTCCCTCCCACCTCTCTACACCCTCTCCCTCAGTCCAGACAAATAAATGCATATTATTTCATTTATAAGGAAAAGGGAAATAACTTTGTTGCATAAGTTCAGAAAGTTTTTGATGTGTGTGACTTAATTATCATCTATCATTTAGACTCCTTTCTCCTTGTCATTGACCTTCAATGGAGAGCAGTAATCTTCACAAATTAAGGAAGGAAATTAATATTTACTGATACCTACTATGTGCCAAGTTCTGGTAAGTGCACTCACATATATTATTTTATTTAGTATTTCAATTATTTCAGCATAAGAATGAAAATATAAGGCAAGTTGGTGTGATGGGAGACTTGGGAGTCCAATGGACTGGGTTTGCATCCCAACTTGGTCATTTAGTAGCTAGTTAAACTTGCTCAGTACCTAGGTGGAAGTACTAATATTTCTATGTTAAAGATAAAGAGACCAAGTCTCAGGAGGACTTAAGGTTTTAATTGTTTAATCTTTAATAGATGAGCTAAAATTTTTAGCAAAACAACCTCTACTGGCTGCTCAGATCCACATACTTCACTGAAACATGGTCTTTTGTAGTGCTAGTTTCCTGTTTTTGTAAGACTTCCATATGAGTTTTGGAATTTTATTCTACCATTTAGAATTGAGACCATTTGCACCCACTTTACTAAATAACTGTAAATGAGAACAGAGATTACTTGTGTCAACATGACTAAATATTTGTTTCAGGAAATTCTTGCCCAGGAATAGATTGCTAACCTGGAGAAATAACAAATGTATCAGAAAGTTCACTTAGGAAGGTGTGCTTCATCTTCATATGAAGGAAGAACACGAAGTGTTCTTCGTATGCCCATCAGTTCTAAGCTGTTATATCATGCGCTTGCCCGATTCAGAATTTGTTTCCTGCCTTGAAACACCAACCTTAAACTACTTCATTTCAGACCCCAAAATTCTATATAAGTAGAATTCTCTATTATCCTTTTCTTTTGGGGACCCTGCTGTGACTTTGTTGATGGTGGTGTTCTTCTTTATTATAGTAAGTCTAAAGAGTTTAGGTTTGTTTTCTCATGGCTTTTTGAGAAGTTATCAATCAACATCATTGGTAATCATAATTGCTGGGTAGTAAAGAATTAATCTTACCCACCGAGAGATCTTACCTTTGTTCATGAGAGATAATTTCTAAGCCCTTTTATTAACCTGCCAATAAGAGTATTCCTGTTTATCTTTGGGCCTTGGGTCACACTGAATAGTCTAATAATGTGAATTATGGTCTGGACTCCGGGCCACACGGCTCACTCTCCACAGGGGCTGACGATTAAAGGTCAGTCACATAAGTGGTCAGTCATGTCTGTGTGCCTAAGCCCTAATAAAAAATCTGAATACCATGGCTTGAGTACACTTCCCTAGTTGGCAATACTCTATGAATATTGTCACACATCATTACCTAGAGAAGTTAGCACTGTCCACAACTTCATTGAGGGAGGACAGTTGGAAGTTAAAGATGTGGAAGTATTTTGGACTATGTCCCTTCTGTCTCTTCTTTTTTTTTTTTTTTAAAGATTTTATTTATTTGACAGACAGAAATCACAAGTAGGCAGAGAGGCAGGCAGAGAGGCAGGCAGAGAGAGAGGAGGAAGCAGGCTCCCTTCTGAGCAGAGAGCCCGATGTGGGGCTCGATCCCAGGACCCCGGGATCATGACCCAAGCCGAAGGCAGAGGCTTTAACCCACTGAGGCACCCAGGCGCCCCCCTTCTGCCTCTTCTGTTGGTTGGTTTTTTGCCAGTATTCCCCTCCTGTAAGATACCATAACAATGAGTATAATAGTTGTCAGTGAATTCTGTGGCTCCTACTGGTAAATTGTGGAACTTGAGGATGGTCCTGGGGACTTGTAATTGGTGTCAGAAATGAGGGCTGTTTGGGGACTGCTGACCAAAGTTTTGATGTCAGAGTAATGGTAGTTTTGGGCACTCCTGAACTTTGTAAGCAGGTACTCAGTGATGACATAGCATTTTGAATATTACACTCAGGGATAATTCTAATACTTATTTTTCCTTCTCTTTCATGGTAAGAGAAAGAACAGACAAATATTAAAGAATAAGAGCATCCAGTTATAGCTTTAATCTGTTAGGACCTAAATGAATATATTCTATGTATTTAAAAATTAGAGAGTATAAAGTAAAAATCATAATAATATTATTTTTTACATTATATTTGGACTTTTCTGATTCTCCAGGTTTCTTTCTTTCTTTCTTTTTTTTTTTTTTAGAGAGAGAGAGAGAGAGGGAGTGGGAGGGGCAAAGGGAGAAGGAAAGAGAGAATCTTAAGCAGGCCTCACACTTGACTCAGGGCTCAGTCTCACCACCCTGAGATGCTGACCTGAGCTGAAATCAAGAGTCAGACAGTTTAATCCACTGAGCCACCTGGCTGCCGCTGATTGCCCAGAATTTTTATAAGGAATCTTTATTTAATTAAAGATGAAATTTGGGCTCACATAGATGAAATATCCTTCCCAGACCCATAAAAATAATAGTCCTTATATCTAGGTTTCCTCATTAAAAATTCAGGTTTCCTTCTTTTTAAAATATATCATATCTTATCCTAGTTGCCTCCATAGAAAGCTACAGGTGCACAAAAACTTTTATGAAATACGATTCTCTGATACATATTGTTGTGTAACCTCAGCAATATATCACTGTGCGATAAAAATTTTTGACACATTCTTATGGGTTTTCTTTTGGTATATTCTCTCTTCCCTTATCCCATTCAAGTAGATAATCAATTTTGTGACTTTTCTACCATGGGAATTTCCTGGCTAGGTAGAAGTTCCAGTTGGGTGGAATAGAAATTATATACCAGACATTTCTCCTGTTTCCTGTCTTTTGTTTCCAAAAGCTTAAGCCTACTGAAGACAATAGAGTTCAATGAAAGAGAGCTCTTAAAGGATATAGAGAGGGATTTCCACAGACTACAAAAATTTTCCTCATTTGCTGGTGATGAGAGGAAGGTCTGGGGATTTATTCATTAAAAAAAAGAAATCTACCAGATTAAAAAAGTGCCTAGATATGACATTCAGATGTGGAAGTCCTCAGAGGGAATAGCCATTAGGAATGCATCAGGAAAACTGATTTCAATCCAAGATATCCTAACCTCTTTAAGACTTGGTGTCTAACGTGTGTTTACAAAAGTAATAGAGTAAACAATAGATCTAAAAGTTACATGTGGGCTGGAATAATAGAAGACTAAGTGATAATCAGTATAAACAAATGATTACTAAAATGTTCTCCACCCCACCCCAATATCCTAGTGTTGACCAGGACCCCAAACTAGTTTACTAGTGTGCTAAGTTAAACCTTAGTTTAACCCTAAGGAGGAATCTTAGGAATTCCTGATGTTTGAATTTCCTTCGAGCTTAGAAAGATGTGAGCTTGAAATTTAAATAAATTTATACAAAAAAGTAATGAATCATTTAAAAATTGCTTGTATACCTAAGTTTGTGAACTCAGTTTATAGCTGCTTATCATTCCTTTTCTTTTTTCTTTTTTTAAAAGATTTTATTTATTTATTTTTTTTGAGAGAGAGAGAGAGAGAGAGATTATGAGAGGGGAGAGGTCAGAGGGAGAAGCAGACTACCTGCCGAGCAGGGAGCCTGATGTGGGACTCAATCCTGAGATTCCAGGATCATAAATTGAGCTGAAGGCAGTTGCTTAACCAACTGAGCCACCCAGGTGCCCCTTCTTTTTTCTTTCTGATAAGGATTTCTTTAGTATATCTCAGACCTTTTGTTTATTTCAATCTTGTAAACAACAATTTAGTTTAGATGTATGTCTTAGGAACATGTATTTCTAGATTTCTAACCAATTTAAGTGCTTCTGTCTTTTTTAGAGATTGTTATTTATTATTTCTCTTTATTCTATATATTTATTTAAAAATATTTTGTTTATTCCTTTGAGAGAGAGAGAGAGCAAGTGAGCACGGGCAGGGAGAAGGGAAGAGGGAGAAGTCTCCCTGTTGAGCAGGGAGCCCGAAGTGGGGCTCCATCCCAGGACGTGGAGGTCATGACCTGAGCCGAAGGCAGATGCTCAACCATCTGAGCAACTCAGGTGCCCTTATTTTATTTTATGTACTTATTTATTCATTTTACTTATTTACTTACTTATTTATACTTATTTATTTTACTTATTTATTTTAGTGAGGAGGGAGAAGGGCAGAGTAAGAAGGTGAGAGAATCCTAAACAGGCTCCATACCCAGCAGTGTGGAGCCCTACATGGGGATTGATCTCATGACCCTGAAATCATAAACTGAGCCGAACTCAAGAGTCAGATGCTTAATGGACTACGTCACCCAGACACCCCATGAGACTGTTCAGAGCAGATTTAGGTTGACAGCAAAATTTGAGAGTAAGGTACAGAGATTTGTCATATACTTTTTACCCCCATACATGGGTAGCATCTCCCACTATCAACATCACCCACTAGGGTGGTACATTTGTTATAATTTATGACCATACATTGACACATCATAATCATCTAAGGTCTATGTTTACATTATGATTTGCTCTTGGTATTATCTATCCTGTGGGTTTGGACCAGTATATAATGACACGTATTCATCATTAGGATATCCTACAGAGGATAGATGACACTTAAAAGAATTGCATGTGTGGCTTTTAATGATCTACTGGTAAATTAAAGACGTTCAATCTAGTTATCTGTGACAGTGACTTTTATCACCTTTTGAAGGAATTTCACTAGGAATACAAACTTTTCTAGTTCATATAAGAACCTTCTTATATTCAATGGGAATCTTAAGAAAAATAATTGATAATGAGGAAGAACCTTAAGAATATGTTATTTCTGTGTTTTCTCATCAGAAATCTGGTAAGAGATATAATTTTATTGGTTATTGAAACAAGAGCTAGAATTTTTTTTTTAAAGCCAGATCATAAATATCTGGGGCTTTTTAAAAAAATATTTTATTTGTTTATTTATTTGACAGAGAAAGAGAGAGAGATCACAAGTAGGCAGAGAGGCAGGTAGAGAGAGAGAGGAGGAAGCAGGCTCCCTGCTGAGCAGGACCCTGAGATCATGACCTGAGCCGAAGGCAGAGGCTTAACCCAGCGAGCCACCCAGGTGCCCCATAGAGCTAGTATTTTTTTGAGAGTTTATTATATGCCAGGCCCTTTCTTTAGTGTTGTACAAATGGTATATGAGTTAATCTTCACAACATTTTTATGAGATAGGATTTATCATCACTATAACTTTTGCTTTAAAGAAATGGAAGCATAGAGGGGTTCACCTTTTTGCTGATGTTGCTAAAGTTAGCACTGGCATATTAGAATCGGACTGCCATCTTCCTGAGATCTATCTTTCAGTAGTGCTTATTTTGCTAAGTCTTTGGAATACAAAGATGAAACTCTATTGTCTCCATTTTCAAGAAATTTACAATGTATTTCCATAAAAGGCAATTGTTTTAAAGGGGTAATCTGGTTGAATAGAAGTATAAGCATGAAAGTCTCCCTAGAACAGTCTGAGATTCACAGAAAAGGTAGAAAGAATTTGAGCGGAACCTTCTAGAATGAGTGAGAATTTTTCAGTCGCTAAAGCAAAGGTTGGTGTTCAGGTTGAAGAAATAGTGGGTGAAATTCTAAAGTCTTAGAGAGTTTTGTGTCTGAGAAAGAAAAATAATAGATAATAAAGTTTAGAAGCACAGTAGCTCCCTTAAAAAAAAATATGTGATGTTTTGACAGTTCTCTCTCTCTCTCTCACTCTCTCTCAGTTTTACACACACACACATTCCCACACAAATAAAAGTTGCTTGAGAAAAGATATGTTCTAGTCTTCTAAATTACTGAGAAATGACACCTCTTTATTTTCCACTGTTGACAGCTTGACACTATGTTTTTTCTGCTCAGCAAAATAATTTGGTCTTTATTGGACAGCCCTAAAGGTTTAGACTGTCCAGCAGAGCAACTTCAGTTTTCTACTGTTTTCACTTATTTCCATCCTTAACAACGCAATTACAAATAAATGGTGACTTCCCCAGCTGTTGCTGAGACTGGCATGAGGAAAAACATAGTAGTAACCAGGTAGGCTTTAAAAGCATTTAAAACTGTGAATTACCCAAGGTAAGGAATATCCAGTTTCAATAGAGAGTTAATGAGCAATAACATTTTCAGTGGAAGACAAAATAGCTTTAGCATGGGAGAAAGCTAAATTGTATTGTCAATAGGTCATCATTCCAAAAGGTCTTTGTTTTTTTTCTGTTTTAGGAAAATGAAAAATGAATAAGAGGACTGGTATATACAGATTCATATTTAGAAATCTCATAGTTGCATAGCTTTAGTAATTAGAATAATCATGGAACTATTGTATGTATACATTTTATCTCTAATTACATCCATATAGTTCAGATGCTCATGAGCAATGAATATTGTAGTTTTTCTAGTACAAAATAAAAATGTTATAAAAAAAACTCCATATGAAGGGGAGAAGGGGGGCAAAACAACATTTCTCATAGTCTTACTATCCAGAGAAGATTTTGTTAACATTTGGTGTTTTTTTTTCAATTTTTATGAATGAAGTATGAATATTGTCATATTTCTTTTAATCTATTATAAGTGGGCATTGATTTTTAAGATTATAACACTAATAACTTGATAATTAGTGGGCATTGATTTATAGGATTATAACACTAGTATCTTGATAATCATAGTATCTTATTACACAACTCTATATAATTCTGAATTGAGTGGGTTGACAGTCATCATCAAATACATGGAATTTTGCCTGCAAAACTATCATATTTCACTCTCTTTGTGGCTCCTCTGAGATAAAGACAAAATGAGGTTTTATTTTTTGATAAATAGCAAATATACTTGTATGTAGCACATGAGGTATCATTTTTTGATATGTAGGAAATGCATGCCTGTTAACATTGGATGGCTGTGTGATAGTTTTGGAAAGCTAATGTAGCCTGATTATCAGCTGGGATTTTCCTGACACTTCAAAAGTGGGTGGTCTAGGTTGACCTTCCATGGCAGACTCTTTGAAGGTTCACAGTCCTCTGTGAAACTTATGGGAATTACCCCATGACTTTCATTCTTCAGTAACCTCTTCTTCTGAGCCACTGGTTCTGTTGATTTGACTCGGGTTATAGATTATCTCGCCTTCCTTAACAGGGTGCTTTGGTTACTCTCTCTGTTGCCTCCGACCTAGAATTCATCTCTGTTTCATGATTTACATCAAGTAAATGAACAAAAAAACCCCATGTGCCTGCTTAGTTTTACAAGGGAGGTGTGTGACTACGTGAGTTCGGGGGGTATAATATTCCCACAAAATAATTGACTTTAAAAATGAATATTTCTGTCTTAAAAGTTCTTCATCTGCTAAACAAATGGGGATGTTTCACTGACCATCTCACAATACAGCATTTCTGCCTTTTTACTAGTTTGTTAACTTCTTTCTCCCTTGCCATGTTCTTACATTTTCCTTTTCCCCCTTTTCTGCATTTTTTGAATATTCTAAGTAACCCCAACTTAGTCTCAATTTTTTGTGGAGAAGTGAATTCATGTCTTTTACAACCTCTAATCTCAAAACATTGCATATGCAGAGTCATTAAAGAGCTCAGCAGAAGAAGGGTGACTTTCATTTATTAATTCTAGGATAGCAGTATCATAAATATCATTATTTTCTCCATTACAGTTTTAAAAACAAAATAATTCTCATTTTTTATAAAATACTGGCAACATCAAAATATCTAGATCTAGCATTTAGAAAATGCAACCTTTCTTCTGTTGCCTTTTCTTTCTCCACCCCTTTCACTTCATTTTCATCTTCTTCCTTTTAGCTTGTCTTATACAAATGAATTTATAAAGGTATCTGTATTTAAGTATTTTTAAAATATTCTGAGATTCAGTTTTGAGGTAAAATACAGAAAAAATTGTGTGGATTTTTAAAAAAAATATAACTTTTTGGCCAGTAACTATGACTAATTTAGTGTATTATGTAATACATTATGTGTATTATGTAATATTATATATGGTATAATTATTTTATAGTATTTCATTGTTATTATGGATAAGATGGTTTAATGTGTGCTAAGGTCAGAAGGTAAAAGTTCCAGATCCAAAGGCAAATTTGGAAATGATGAACAGAAATATGAAGTAATTTTAGCTGCAGTAAAAATAACTAAGATTGGGATAAGTTGAAAGGTCATCAGACCTCTGAATTTCCTCAGAATCCTATTGTTATGTATCATACAGGGAATATTCTTTTTTCACCAGCAGCTTGCAACATATGAGTTTTTATTTTCCTCATTTTTAAAAACTATTTATAACTAGTTTTGGGTTCTAAAATGTGAGACTTAATCAAAGATTTAGAGAAGTTTGAGTGGCTCAGTATGGCTGGAATGTAGAATTAGATTAGGAATATGACAGAATTTGAGATTGAAGGTATGGGCAAAGAACAGATGAGAGAATCCAGATTATGGGGTTGGGTTTGCGGTTATAAAATTTATTAAAGAATGTGAACTTTATTCTGTAGACCGTGAAACATTTAAGTTGAAACATTTAAGTTGAAAGTGAAACATTTAAGTTGAAACATAGAAACATTTAAGTTGAAAGTAATTTGGTCATTGTATTAGGAGGTGTTCTTTATTAATAATGCTGCTCATTTATTTTTTGGTTTGCCTTTTAGGGGAGAAAGAGCAGTGCCATTGGCTGGAATCACACCAAATCCATGATCCTTTTACTGCTTGGACCTTTATTTTTTTTTTAATTCTTTTTTAAAGATTTTATTTATTTATTTGACAGACAGAGATCACAAGTAGGCAGAGAGGCAGGCAGAGAGAGAGGAAGGGAAGCAGGCTCCTGATGCGGTGCTCCATCCTAGGATCTTGGGATCATGACCTGAGCTGAAGGCAGAGGCTTAATCCACTGAGCCACCCAGGCGCCCCTACTACTTGGACCTTTAAAAGTGACCATTACTGAGATACTATTAATAGTTAGAGCTATGAATAAATTACTTTCCTACTTTATCTAGGTGCTTTTTTTTTTTTGCAGTTTCATTAAAATATGGTTGTATTCTTGTGAACATCTTTCATTGTCTTTCCCAAAAGAAAAGTAGATTGAGAATGGCTAATGTAGAGAATATGGAGAGAGGCCAGCAGAAATACCTGTTGGAGATGATCTCTGTCATCTTCTTGAGAGGTGATGTGATCTGAACTAAGTAAGGGTTTTTGTGGGTGGAGAAGACAGGATGCAGAAAGAAACACGTCAAGTGGTGTAATTAATAGAAAATGATCAACAATAGCATGTAGAAAATTAAGGAGAGAAGAGAAGTTAGATAATTGTAGCCTTTGTGTGTGCGTGTATGTGTGGCTGATTGCACACTGATATTCAGGGAAATTCAAATGGAGGATTAAGTTTTGGTAAAAAATCAGTTGAGTGGGGTGGGAGGAAGTTCGTTTTGAATATATCAAGTGTGAACGTTCTGGTTCTTGATGTTTTATGTTTTCAGAACCCTCTGCCACTCGCTTTAAATTTATTTTGAATTGTCAATAGAGGAGGAAATTCCATCTTTACAATTTAGCAAAAGCAGAATGATATCTATGGTGATACAAAGAACAATTACAAAGGTATAAGAATAGCTTTCAATTAACCTCTGCTCCTCAGTGACAGCTGGGAAAGACTTTGGCCTATGCTTCTATTCATTTGTCATTCTTTCTTCTTAGCAGCATTATATTTATTAAGATATAAGACCTTATATCTAGTTTAAGAAACTAGATAACCTTAACAATGATAAAATTATAAAACTTAACTGTCATTAATTACAACATTCCTTTTTCTCAAATTATTTTTATTACAGATATTTTCAAGTATATTAAAAATTTTAAAAAAAAATTAAAGATAAGTGCTTAATAAACCCCATGTACTCATTAAACAGCTTAAATAATTATTATGGCCAGTTGTTTTCATTTAATTCCCTCTCCTCCTATTCCCCAGAGCACTAAAAACAAAGTAGCTTTATTGAGGCATAAATTACAAACTATAAAATTCACCTATTTTAGGTATAAAATTCAATGACTTTTAGTAAATTTTCAGAGTTGTACAAACATCTCCACGTCCAGTTTTGGAACATTTTTTAATCATCCCAAAGAGGTTCCTTGTACCCATTTCCCTTTGCTGTCTTTCCCACCCTGAGACCCCTATAACCACTAATCCACTTTCTGCCTCTACAGATTATAGCATTCTTTTCTTGGTAATGGGAATATTTACTGTAGAGTTGTTTTGTGGGAGTAAGTTTCTCAAACCATATTTATGTAATTTTGGTAACCCTATGATATAAGTAGTCATTATCCCCATTTTAGAGATAAGGAGACCAAAGATTAATTGAGTGTTATATACTCAAGATCACATCTTGGAGATGGTAAAGAAGTCACTCAATCCAAACCTGTCAAAAACCCAGCCTTTTTTTTCTACCTGCACTGCTTTATTGCTTTTGCCATAGTGTTTACAAATGCTTTTATATATCAGTTATCCATCATTTTCTATATTTATGGTATCAAGATTTGGGCTGATGTTTGCTTATTAATTTTTGTTAAAAACCTGTTTCTGCCTTTCCTGTATACTCTTAAACTGGGTTCTCAAAGAGTTTCAATACAGTATGTCAATAACTCGATTTAAAAATTTTTAAAGGAATAGTAACTTTTAAAGGTATATGTAACTAAAATTTCCTACTACTCCTGGAATGCCACAGGATGAAGAAAAACAGTAATTCTCCTATTGTTAATAATATGACTCAGAAGATTCTATAATTTCTTCCCTTTCTGGTTATGAAATAATGAAGTTTAGGAGGGGTGAGGTACAATGTAGTTAAATTTAACTGTTCTTTGTTTCCTCATTAATTCCTGTAGTTTTATAACAGATGATTTAAATGAGCCAAACTAGTAGTTTTTGCTCTCATTGGCACTATTTTTTTCTTTTACATCATTCCAAGTAATTCTAATGTGCAGCCAGAATTAAGTCATAACCCACAAATCCAACATAACATTTACTTGTGGATTTCTGCGCTCTATGACAAAGTCTCCTTCCCAACATTGTATTTACCCTACTATGTCCAGAGTTGCATGTAGATTTTTTTTAAGAGTACATATTATTTGATCATTTCAGTTTGGCCTTTGGCAGGACACTTAACAGAGATACTTTTCATCTTTACTGTCAGATAACTGATTGCTCAGTTGTTCCTATCTAGTGTCCAAACTGCCTAAATCATTCTACCTAGATCATTTCTGACTTCTGCAACAAAGCATTTCATTGCTATCCTAACTTACAAAATGCTATCCCCGAACCTACTTGACAAGTGTTACAGGTTTCACAGCAATCTGAAGGAATGTGTTTCCATTGATTCAACACCTTTGCTTGCAGATTTTTCCACAGCTCACAACCAATGACAGCACATTTCCAGTCAGGTAGAAAACAACTAGTCATTCTAGTAGTATCAGAAAATAGAGATAGGCAAAGTATTTTTCTACAGAAATCATTAAAAGGATTTTTTTTTCAGAGACATATCAAAACAAAGGTACTTTGTGTGTGTGTGTGTGTGTGTGTGTGTGTGTAATGAAAGCAGGTAAGTTTCAATTATTTTAAGTATAAAAAATCTCTGAATGTCTACTTAAGTTTCATATTACAGTCAGTACAGCAGAGGTGAAGGTAAAAAGAAAAAGAGAGTATGAGAGGAAAAGAATAGGAAAGAAAAAAGAGAGAAGTGAGAGGACAAAAGGACTATTTGCCAGAGATTAAAGGAAAGGAATACACTTGTAGCAAATGAAATGGAGTGTGCAGTTGCCTCATTTCATTAGATGGTGCACAGTGTCCCTCACCTACGGCCCCTGGAGAGGGGGGGGACTAGAAATAAACCCCTGGTTTACTCAGTCTTCTGTGTCTTGGCACAGGGTTGCATGCTCCAAGCAAGGGACATCTTAAAAACGAACAAAAAAACGAAACTTGTACAAAGTTACCTCTGGGTTTGCAGAAGTCTAGAGGAAGACACTAGAGAAAGAAGAAAATGAAGAGCAAAGCATATGCCAGTGGAGGGTTCGGGTGGGGAGATGGGGAGAAAAGCTTCAATAAGAAGGAAAAGGAGGGAAAAAAGAGAGAGAGGCAAGATAATGTCATCTTGTCTTCTTTGCAGTGCTTCTCCTTCCCTCTGGAATAACCTTAGACTCATGGTTCAATTTGTGAACACTTGTTCCTTAAGTGTTAACTTAAGCATCATCTCTGAGGGGAGACCATTTGTGAGTTGCTAGGCAGAATTGATCACTTCTATACACATACATACATATACATACTCATATATGTACTACATTGAATTGCCGTATTTCCCATATACTTGTCATATTCTTCTATATATTTGAACAGATACTTTAAAATATTTATTTTGAACAATTCAAAATTATTCAGAATATTTGGACAAAGAATTCCTAGCCCACTAACATTTTTTACCACAGGATTCTATATTTTTAACATCAATCTTCCCATTTTACGGACATGATAATTTTCTTTATTTATGGGAACCTTAGATTTTTCTGCTGGATAGGAGATAGAAGATACCACTTCAGCATTTGATTTGTTTTCAAAATTCTGAAAAAAGCTTTTGTTAAAATTTATGACAAGAATTTCAAAAGAAAGTTATAAAACTGTATTAGACTATAATTTAATAGAGAAAAATGAATGTTAACGTCAGCAGTTAACCTCAACCAAGACAGCCAGCATTATAACTCAGTAAATCAACTTAGTCTAGTATGAAATATTAGAGACACAAAAGGAAAAACCATATATGTTTTATTTGTTTGTTTGTTTGTTTGGGAAGTCTTGCCCCTAATTTGAACTCATTTGACTCAAATATAAAATCCCAGGAAAGGTAAGCCAACAGAAATTCCACTTCTTTCTCAGCCAACATTGTAGCTGTGGAACAGCTGAAAACCACATTTTCATGTGTTTGTAATTTAATTCTCTTCTACCACCTGCATGTGGCAAACAGTTCTCTCACAGTTGCCAACTATAGATTTGCCAGCTGTTGTAAAAAATGGAGGATAGGGGCGCCTGGGTGGCTCAGTGCGTTAAAGCCTCTGCCTTGGGCTCAGGTCATGATCCCAGGGTCCTGGGATCGAGCCCCGCATCGGGCTCTCTGCTCAGCGGGGAGCCTGCTTCCTCCTCTCTCTGCCTGCCTCTCTGCCTACTTGTCATCTCTGTCAAATAAATAAAAATAAAATCTTTTTAAAAAATGGAGGATAAATTTAACTCTTTAAAAACATTTGACTCACAAGTTACACTCAGATATCAATCACAAATATTCTGGTTGTCATTCTAATTGATCATCTAGTATTTTGCCACTGCATAAGTGGAGTGGGTATTGTTGGTTCAGTAAGTTGGTGTTGTACTGAGATAATTATTGCTATTTGAAGTTATTTATCAAAGCTGTGGAAACTAAGGGAAAAAGACAGGGACACCTGTCTTAACTTTCTGTATCTGACAAGCTGAGAGAGTTAGGACAAAGGGAGTGGTTCAGCTGAATAAGTGGTTCAGCCACAAAGGATTTGAATCCTGCTTCTTCCTCTTTCTTGCATTGTGACTTAGAAGCAAGTTTTGTTATCTCTCTAAATTACAGTTTCTGTATCTGTAATATAGGGATATATTTATCTTACATATTATGTACCAGGCACTGGATAAGTGCTAGGGGTGCAATGGTGAGCAAAATGGCTATGGCTATTGATTTTATGGAGCTTATAGCATAGGGAGGGAGACACAAATTAAGAATAGCTACAAATAAATCCATTATTTCAAATTGCAAAACTGTTGTGAAGGCTAATATTGTAAACTGTAAAAGGTCATAATGTGAGAATCTAATTTAAATCGAATAGTTAATGAAGGCTTTTCTAAAAAAATTCTGATTGATTTGAAATCGGTATAATGAATAGGAGATCCTTTGTAAAAGAATAGGAGCAAAGGAGGAAAATAGGTATTTTAGTAACAGGAAACAGCACAGGCAAAGATCCAGCACTTTCAAGGAACTGATGACAGAAGGACTGATAATGGTGCGAGTTGAGGCTAGAGATAGAAACTTTAGAGGAACTTGGACATGCAGGGAATTTGAAATACCATCTTGAAAGTTCTATGCATTTGCTGAAGAAGGGTTAAAGCAGAAAAATGATAAAATCAGATTTGCTTTTATTTTTATACTGGCAATTTTAAAAGATCACTTCATGTACTGTTTTGAGAATGGCCTGGGGAAGGGAGACAGTAGACAAAGAGAGGATGTCATAAGTTGGGTGGCTTGCTGTGGTCTTGGGGAAATAATGATGGCAGCTTCTAATATTGTTGAGATGAAAAGAAAGGATGGAATTCATAGATAGTTAAAGAACACATCATTAGACTTGGCAGTTGATAGGGTATAGAGTAAGAGGTTATAGAGTAAAAAGTATAGGGTATAAAGTAAAAGGAGAGAGTTGTCAATGTTGACCCTTTTCAGTCTTGAGGAACTGGGTATATGTTTGTAACATACAATGTACAAGGAACCCTCGAAGATTACCTCTGAAAAAAAGACCTCCGGGACATGTTGAGTTTGAGGTGAGTTTGATACATTTGATACACCCACTGAGGAGACCTTCAAATACAGACATCTGAAGCTGTAGAACAGATTAAAAATGAGGATGTAAAATTGGGAATTATCCATGATTGGTTAGATTGCCTGGGGAAAATGTAGAGTGGAGTATAGGAAAGTTGATTATAAGAAGAGAAGAGGGCCAATCACTGAACCCTTAGGGATATCAATATGAGTAGTCTAAATAAAACATTAGATGCAGATGTGGGTGATTTAGGAATGCCTGACAATTTGGGAGGAATGTGGTCTCATTGGGCAATATATATTCAACTTGGTAAGAAACTGTTAAACTGTTTTTTTTTTTTTTTTAAGATTTATTTATTTTAGAGGGAGAGAGAGGAGGGGCAGAGGGAGTCTAAGGTAGATTCCAAAGCAGACTCTGAACTAAGTGCAGAGCCTTTGCTGGACTTGATCTTACGGACCCTGAGATCTTGACCTGAGCCAAACTGAGAGTCAGATGCTTAACCAACTGCACCACCCAGGTGCCCCAGTTAAACTGTTTTTAAGAGTAGCTGTACGATTTTGCATTTCCACCAGTGAAATATGTGAGTTACAGTTTCTCCACAATCTTGACAGAACCAGGTAGTGTCAGTATTTAGCCTTAAATGTTTTGTTTTATTTTGTTTCAGATTGTATTAGATGTGTATTGTGGTATCTCATTGTGGTTTTTGTTTGCATTTCCTTAATGGCTAACAAAGTTGAGACTTCCTTCATGTGCTTGTTACCTGTATATTTTCAGAACATTTTCTGCTCACCTTTTTTTTTTTTTAAGATTTTATTTATTTATTTGTCAGAGAGAGCGAGAGAGTGAGCACAGGCAGACAAAGTGGCAGTCTGCTCACCTTTTTAAGTGAAGTATTTGTTCAAATATTTTTCCCATTGGAAAAAATGGGGAAATGGAGAGGAGAAATGACTTGGGGGAAATTGGAGAGAGAGATGAACCATGAGAGACTGTGGATTCTGAGAAACAAACTGAGGGTTTTGGAGGGGAGGGCAGTGGGGATTTGGGTGAGCCTGGTGGTGGGTATTATGGAGGGACATACTTCATGGGGCACTGGGTGTGGTGCGTAAACAATGAATTCTTGGAACACTGAAAAGAACGTAAAAAAATGGATTGTGAAATACAAAAAAAAAAAGAAATTTGTATACTGAAAACACTAAATGATCATTAAACTTTGTTACTATTAAAAAATTGGGATTTTTTTTCTTACAGCTGAGTTTTGAGAGTTCTTTATTTATTTTGGATATAAGCCTTTTTGTATAGGTGATTTATAAGTATTTTTTCCCAGCCTACATAGTTTGTTTTTCCCTTTCCTTAAAAATATATTTTGCAGAGGAAAAGTTTTCGATTGATAATGTCCTGTTTACCATTTTTGTCTGTTACAGATAATACTTTTGATATTTTAGCTAAGAACTTTTTGGAAAAACCATGATTTCTACACTAAATTTCCTTTGTACCTTTGTAAAAATCAATTATCCATATATGTATGGGTCTGTTTCTGGATTCTCTATTCTGTTCCACTCATCTGTTTTTTGATCTTGAGCTCAATGCCACATATAACTTTATATTAGATCTCAAAAGCAGATTGCATTGCATTAGCTTTCCAGCTTTGTTCTTCATTACCAAAATTGTTTTGGCATATCTGGGTCCTTTCCATTTCCCTGTGAATTTTAGAATCAGCTTTCCAGTTTCTACATAAAAGCCTGCTGGAATTTTGTTTGGGGTTGGGTCGACTCTCTAGAAAAACTTAGGGAGAAATGGGAAAGGACAAGCTTCAGCGGGGGAAGAAGTAAAATTCATGTTTCCTCTCCAATAGGTATGCATTGAGTGTTGGTGTTTGGACTAGTGGGCAAAAGAAAATGTGGAGTATGCTTTATAGAAAACAGAGAAGAAAAGAATGTTTGGCTGTTAGGAATGAAAATCCTAGTAGAATCAATGAATGATTATTAATTATTTTGGATTCAATATGGATGTAGAAGACATTGAAAAGATACTGGGTGATTTAAATTTGAGAGAATGTATACTATATTCACATAAAAGGAACATTTAGGACTTAATGATTGCCCTAGTGGATGCAAAGCAGAGTAGTTATTTTAGCTGAGGGAGGGGAGAGATTATACCAGAAGAGTTGAACTGAATTTTTGCACACGTAATTTCTGTCTTAAATAAAATAACAGTAACCACTGTGATGCTATCCATTTCCCTAACTCAAATGTCTATAATTAAGCAGCTCAATTCACCCATCCCTACTTATTATGAGTGTCAGTTTTTAAACCTTAAGTAGCTTTTACAGTGCTCCTCAACTGAACAAAATTTAACAAAATAGAATAAAAATGTCTCAGGGATATCCAAGAACTAATGAATAGATGGCTTGTTTCCTTGCTCTCTAGTCTTTGTTAATAGATACAAAGAGAGCTATATATTAGGCGACTTTCCTCATAGACCTTAAAGTTGTTCCTTTCTTACCATATTTATTTCTTTTACTACTTTAGTACTTGATACCATTTGAAATATTTAGAGAACTGCCTTAAGAAGTATGTAATGATACAGAGACTAAGAAATAAGGGGCTGGATAGGAATTAGTGTAGGAAGACTGGATGTACAAGTAAAACCCTTACTTGATAACATGAAAGTGTTTCCAAGCGGGTTTTGTTGGCTTATCAACACCTCTACCTTGAGCAATAACAAAATAGGAGTTAACATGCCAAATGTTGGTATGTAAGAGACAGGTAGTTAAGGTCGAATCTAACTAAGGAACACTAATTGCTTTGTTTCCCTGCATTTCTCAAGGTCAGTGTGGTTATGTGTAACAGTTAAAATCAGACTTGAGATGAAGTCGAGTCTACACTCTGCAATAATCATTCTCCAAATAGAAGTAATTTTCTGGAAGGGGAGTTTTTAAAGGTCTGACATCACCATTTAATCAAGGGCTTAAAATTTTGTGGAAAATATATAGACTTGTAGGGTAGATAATTTGCTCCTACTTCCCTAGGGAATGCATCTTGTATGCCATCCCCTTAACACTTCTGTGATATATCAAGACAGGGTTTTGAGCTTTTCAGTTTGTGAGTGTTGAATATATGGAATAAATGGTAGAATTAGGACTAGGATCTTACTGCCCTTAATTACTAGTTCTCTATTCTATTTACTTTAAGAGTAAAATTTAAGCTCCAACAGATTCAACATAGTAAATAATTTTTCTTACAGGAATCTGGTTTACAGGTCTTGCAAAACAACAACAAACCCCAAACCCCCAAATAACTGCCCAAACAACCCTGCAGGCAGATACCTTGAAGCCTTACTATCCTTAAAAGTTTGGAAGAGTAGCTGATGATATTCTGCTAAGACTTTACCAATTGACAAGTTTCCTTCCTCTTACTTAGAATTGCTTCTGCATTGACTCATTCTGACACCAGTATCACATTAGCCTGCTTTACAAATGGGTAATGGAGAGATAAGGGGATTAAAACTTTTGGAGACATATTTGGCAATAAACAATATTAAATCTTTCACTAGGCTACCGACAGCATTTGGACAATACACAGATCAAATCTTGAGGCACTCTGAGTCCCAAAATTGAATTAAAGGGTCCAAGAAGCAATGTGAAATGAAACTTTGGAATTTAACACACCTGGGACTTTCTGGTGTCTAAGCATACAAGTCTGTACTTTTTTGAGCACAAAAAATTCTAAATGTCAGCATCAAGACAATGTGAAATTCTCAAAGATAGAATTGGTTATAGCACAGGAGCTCATTAAAAAGAATATATGGAAGAGTTTTTTGAATTTTATTTCAGTATGTATTTTTATAAATTCTCAAAGCTCTTCAGGGTCTGTCATCACAATTTTCAAGAGTTGTTAAATATATTTTATTTTTTTTAATGTAAGTTGTGGATAGTTGTTCATATACTATGAGATTATATCTCATCAAGCGGTGGAGACTTCCTATGTAGTGTTGCATTTCCCTTTATAATTAAAAACATTTTTAAATTAAATAATTACCTAATTATAGTTTAAAATGTCAAATAATGCTTAGTGTTACTAAAAATGGTCAATCCTACCACATTCCAACACAATCTTCTGGTGTTTTGTTTGTTTCTTCTGGCATTTACCTCCATGTGTCTAAATAATTAAATACTGCAGTATTTTGCTTTGTCATTTTTGAACGTCATCTATTGGCTTCTTCCTGTAGTAACTGTAGACTTTACCTCTTTCCTGCTTATATCCCTATTTCCTTATATCTCTTTTATTTCCCTCTTTCTTGCTTCCTTAACTGTGTATGGTGACATTACATTTTTTATTAAATCCATACTTATTCTTTTCATTAGTATGATTATGTAGAAAAGGTTAACTACCAAGCTGAGTTGTACATCTTATTTACATTTCTGTTCTTTTTTTTTTTTAAAGATTTTATTTACTTATTTATTTGAAAGAGAGGGAGAGGGATTGAGAGAGAGAGCATAAGCAGGGGGAGTGGCGGGCAGAGGGAGAGGGAGAAGCGGGCTCCCAATCTAGCAGAGAGCCCAAGGCGAGGCTCAATCCCAGGACTCCAGGATCAGGACCTGAGCCAAAGGCAGATGGTCAACCTATTGAGCCACTCAGGCGCCCCTATATTTCTATTCTTTTTTTTTTTTTAAAGATTTTATTTATTTATTTGACAGACAGAGATCACAAGTAGGCAGAGAGGCAGGCAGAGAGAGAGAGAGAGAAGCAGGCTCCCTGCTGAGCAGAGAGCCCAATGCGGGACTCGATCCCAGGACCCTGAGATCATGACCTGAGCTGAAAGCAGTGGCTTAACCCACGGAGGCACCCAGGTGCCCCTATATTTCTGTTCTTGTACAACATTTTTTTTTTCATCACAACAAACGTACTCTTTAATCACCGTCACCTATTTAACCTATACCCCTGTACCTACCTCCCTTCTGAAAATCATCAGATTGTTCTCTATAGTTAAGAATCTGTTTCTTGGTTTGCGCCCCCCCCTTTCTTTTTGTCCCTTTCCTTTATCTCTCTCTTTTTTTAAATTTCTTTTCAGCGTAACAGTATTCATTGTTTTTGCACCACATTTATCTTTCAGCTAAGAATCATTATATTTTTTTCTGCTTTGAGAATTACTTCATTTTATTATATTGTGGTTTTTGTTTGTTTTCTTTCATTTGCTTAATTTTCTTGGATCTATGACATCGTGGTTCCTTTACCCTCTCCAAGAGCTCGGTAAAATTTTTTATTAGTTTTCCACAGAGTCAATCTTATCAGTTAATGTATTTGCTCCTAAGTTTTCTTCAATAAACTTGTCATCTGTCTGACAAAACTCCTTTCTTCTCTGCTGTAAAGGCTTTGTGACAGCTGCAGAAGTGCTGTTTTGGAAATTCCTTGGCCTCTCCTCTTCCATCTCTAAGTTTTCCAAGTTCTGTGTCTCTCTTTTCCTTGATGTATTCCCTCTGGCAGTTTCATGATACCAAATACCCGAAAGATAAAATTATGACATTCTGAATGTCAGAAAATGTCTTTTTCTCTGCCCATTTTTGAGTAATAATTTAGATAGACTTACACATTTAACTTAAAAATAATTTGGTCTTAGAAATTAAGGCGCTGTTCACTGCCTTCTAGCCCTCATGCTGATGTGCTTCTTTTTATATGGCCTAATCCTTTTTAGGATCCTCTCTTCTTTCCTGTTGTTCTGAAATTGTATAAGGATGTGCTTTGGTATAGGTTTTTTTACATACATTTTGCATGTGATGTTTAAAAGAGACTCATTTCATTCTGTTCTAGAAAATCTTTGGGGTGCCCGGGTGGCTCAGTTGTTAAGCGTCTGCCTTCAGTCCTAGGTCATGATCCCAGCGTCCTAAGACTGAGTCCTGCATTGGGCTCCCTGCTTATCGGGAAACCTGCTTCTTCCTCTTCCACTCCCCCTGCTTTGTGTTCCTTCTCTATCTCTCTCTGTCAAATAAATAAAATCTTTAAAAAAAAAATCTTATAGTTTTTGTTTAAAATAATTTTCTTTCATCTACTTCTCTGTTCTTTTTTTTCTAGAAATGCTTCCTTCTCCCAGACCTATTGAGATATAATTGACATATAACATTTTGTAAATTTAAGGTTGCAGTGTGATAATTTGATATATGTATATATTGGAAATGATTACCGCAATAGAACTTCTGGAAATTCTTTAATTCACCTTTTTACTTCCTTGTCCTATCCCCTAGTCTCTTTGTTCCTTTATTCCCTCTCCTGTTCTCTTCCTTTCTTGCCCCTCCCATCCCCTTCCCCCTCTTCCCCTTTGGTATCTTCCTCCTCTATCACTTTCTCTTTTTCTCTTATTCATTCTCTTTCTTTGAGAGATTTTGACTTTATCATCTAACCTTTCTGTACTCATTAAAAAGGAAAACAAACTTCATATTTTTAATTCCCAAGAAGATTTTCTTGCTCTGCATTTATTTTGATCCTTGTATTTTTTTCTTTAATAGATGTATTATTATCTTTTATCTGAGGGTATTATTGTAACTTAGAGTAAAGTTTATTCTGTTCTCTTCATTATCTCTGTATCATCTGCGTTCCTTTGTCGGTTTTGGTATGTATTTCCATGTGGAGATTTTGTTTGTGTGTTTGGTATTTCTTGTCTTATCATGCAATTTAAAACTAAAACTTTACTGGAAATTATATGCATTGGTGGGTGTTGTTGAATCATGGGTTCTCTCTAGGATAATCAGGTAACCATCAAT
Organism: Mellivora capensis; assembly: GCA_004024625.1. Classification (NCBI taxonomy): domain Eukaryota; kingdom Metazoa; phylum Chordata; class Mammalia; order Carnivora; family Mustelidae; genus Mellivora; species Mellivora capensis. The sequence goes on along the minus strand of PISX010015083.1, from coordinate 21,899 downwards.
GGTTTTTTTTTTTCTTTTTTCTTCCTTTATTTTTTAAACTTTGGATCTTCACATGTCATTATATAAAACCAGAGATTGGCTAGTTTTCTTTTTTTCTGTAGAGGACCAGATAGTAAGTATTTTAGGCTTTATGGGGCATATACAGTCATTCCACTTCTGGAATAGTATTTTAAAATGTTTGCTGAGGAAGTGGCCATCATGGTTATTCATTATTGGACTTTGGATTTTTTTCAGTTTTGAATTTGGTATTCAAAGGATCTTTAAGAAGAGCTTCATTCCTGTCATTTCCATTATCTTAATTTATTCATTGAAATATTTATATTAATAATAAGATGAATTAAAAAATAAACATACCATTTTGTAATGTAATAACTCATGGCCAGCCTGAGGCATAACTGCGAGGTAGGTGAAATTTGTTTTCACTATCCTAATTCCTAGCATGCCTTTACTTATCTTTGAAGTTTCACCTATGCCTGAAAAGCTTTCCCTCTACCTTTTAACTCAATGTTCCATGTCTAGATCCTTTCTCCTTATCACTATTTTGTGTCCTTACTCATAAATAGTAAACACTGAATCATAATTTGCCAGTTTGGTATATTATAAATAGGACATGGTTAATGTAAAATAATGGATCTTTACATGGTATCTGAGGAGTTATGGTATTCTTAGTGGAGACATATTATTATTCTCTGGTCCAGAAGTATCTGAATGCTTTGAGTCATTATACATAATCTGTTTTGTCTTAAGGAGTACTGGGTTGGAAGTCACAAAGATTGCCATAAAGAATAAAACATTGGATAGGTTACTAAATTTCTCTAAACTAGGGTATTGGGTTAGATTCATTTTGAAAATATATGCTATTCTACATTATATGCTTCTAATAATTTTTTAATATTTATTTAGAATATTTTATTTATTTATTTGACAGACAGAGATCACAAGCAGGCAGAGAAGCAGGCAGAGAGAGAGGAGGAAGCAGGCTCCCTGCTGAGCAGAGAGCCCAATATGGGGCTTGATCCCAGGACCCTGGGATCATGACCTGAACCGAAGGCAGAGGCTATAACCCACTGAGCCACCCAGGTGCCCCGTATGCTTCTAAATATCATACTGTATTAGTTAGTCATGTTAAGGATTAATATATATTCAGCCATTGTTCTTGGAAGAACAAAAATTAAATTGTATTCAGATGTAAACTCTTCCTGAGGAATATGTGATTATTGTGTATATTAGGTCAGGATATATCTTAAAAATTATACTTTACATGCAAAAATTTCTTAAAGTATTACTAGTTTAAAATATTTTATTTTTGTGAACTAAAGCTTCGGAGAAGGGAGATTACTTGTGATATATTTCAAAGAAAACAAGTGGCCCAAAGTCTTTTTATTTTCTCAGATTATCTTTATTTCTCTTGGTAATAAAATTAAAGCATTCTTATAAAAATTCCAACAATATGGATGATTATTTGCAGGGTGGAATCTATCCTTCCAGAAGTTTAATACATATAAAATATCTATGTATAAATTTATTTACTTTAATATTAAAGGATAACACCATACATAGCATTTTATAATTTGATTTCATAGTTCTTTGAATTATAGGTAATAATGAATTCTATGGAGAGAAGTAAAATATTTTACATTATATTATCTGATTTCATAGTCATATCTATAAAGCTCTTGTTAGCTATAGCAATGTTACACCCTAACGAGTAAAAGGAATGCCTAGTAAAATTTTTCACTGAGAATCTAATTTATCTCTTATTTTGACAAGCATATTTTAATTTTAGTTATTTATGAATTTGTGTAAAAGCAAACTAGTGAGTGGAATAATATTTCTTAAAAGTTATTGCCTTAATATTATGAGATTGTATTATAATTGTGCAGTTTTTGATGAAATGTCTGAAGACGACTTTAGTGAAATTATTGTACTATGGAGTAGTAAAACTTCATTATACATGTGAGCATTGATAGAATCTTATAGTTTGAACAAAGATGTTTCTGCATCTTTGTGCAATGGAACCACTTTTCATTTTATTGGAAATATATGAAAAGTTTTATTGGCGCTCCTGAGGGGGATGAAAAATTAGGAGCTGAAAGTGAATGGCAAAGGAAGTGGTTATGCTACCTGTACATCATCCCATTGGTTGGGAATCCCAGGAATCCACAGAGAAAACTGAAATTATCCAGAAGATTCCAGGCTCCACTTTGGGGGTTCATAGTTGAGCAGTGGATTGGTGACCAGTGCCCAATCTCCTCTGCCCTTGCTTCTGTGGGGTTGTTCTTTTTGAAGAGTTAAAATAACATGTTTGAGAAGAAGCAAAGTATATGTTAAAATTTAAACCTCTTGGGACACCTGGGTGGCTCAGTTGGTTAAGCATCTGGCTTCTGTTCAGGTCCTGGGTCCTGAGATCGAGTTCCACATTGAGTTCCACCCTGAGCTTCCAGGGTCCTGGGATCGAGTTCCACATTGGGCTCCTTGCTCAGCTGGGAGCCTGCTTCTCCCTCTGCCTGCAGCTCCCCTTCCTTGTGCTTGCTCTCTCTGACAAATAAATAAAATAAAAATCTTTAAAAAGAATTTAAACCTCTTGGAAACATCTGGAAAATATTTCTGATCTGCTAGTTTCTCCTACCTCCCCATCCAGACCTTCCTCACCAGACTCCACCTTCAGCAAGAATAGAGAAAGGGTAATATTTACTGGAATCCAATTCCCAAAGAATTGATGGCATGTTTTCACAGCAATGCTCCATACTGGAAACATAGAAGCTACAGAATTGACTCTAAGATTTGACTTCATGTTACTTTCAATAACATTTTTCATGGTGATCCTCTGACTGTAGAATAGAGGGGCAGACATCTCCAAGCACTTGCTGATGATTTGTGAATTGGTCTTTTTGGGTCCTTATAGCATCTAGTCCTACACATTCAGGACTTCGTGGCAGGAGAGCTGTGCATATGTGCCAAACAGACAATGGAAAGTCCAAGTCAGGGTTGGCAATTTGGCAGCACTGATATTTCCATCCTCAGCTCCTGCACCCATGGTAGACATTCCCCCCAACATGGCACTCTTTTTCACTGGGCTTAAATGTCACCTTAGAATTCTTCCCCATAGATTATTTAAGAATCTAGTCCCAAGTTTTGAAGTTTGTAAATAAAATGAAAAGGAATTTGTTCTTATGTCCAAGCCAAGAATGAAACTCAGAACAAATAAAGATCGATTCCTTTGAGACTGATCATGTCAGTGTGAGTTTTATTTATTTATTTTTAAAAGATTTATTTTATATACAGAGAGTGAGTGTGTGCATGAGTAGGGGAAGGGGCAAAGGATGAGGGGAGAGAAGCAGACTCTCCACTGAAAGAGGAACCTGAGGCAGGGCTTGACCTTAGAACCCTGAGATCATGATCTGAGCTGAAATCAAGAGTTGGCTTAACTGACTGAGCCACCTAGGCAACCCTCAGTATGAGCTTTTAGTGGCCTTCTCTTTCCTGGGTCTTGGTGTTATCCTCATGGTAGATTTTTATATGCTTTTCCCTCTTGGTTTTGCTTACTGCATTGATCCAAGTATGCCTCTCTGTGGAAGAGTATTGTGGTAGTAGTTCACAAATGGTTTAATAGGTTTGAGTCCTGGCTCTGCCCTTTTTAAGCTAAGCTATTTAAACGTATCAATTCTTGGTTTATTCCTTTCTCACATAAGTGCTGTTACATGGGATATATGAGGTAATCTGTGTGAAAACATGATTTAACTTAACATTACATAAATGTTGGGTATGTTTATTACTGATGAGGATTCCATGTCAGTCTTCAACTAAACAGTGGAAACTATACATAAGTTATGTGAAAAAGACAAAGTTATATTCATCAAGATTTTGAATGTACCTGTTCTTGTTGGTCAGGTAGATTAAATTTAAAATACTTCAACAAAATAGGATAGTCTCATCATCTTAAGTGACATAAAACTACATAAAGTCATATTAAAATTGATCGCTAAACTCAGTAAATCCTGGACTTCTGCTTAAACAATATATGCTTAAAGAGTCAGTCTTCTGATTTCTTTAAACCTAATTGCTATGCTACTATTTAGACACTAGGTAGAAATATGCAAATATCATTGGAGAAATGTCTCTCCTTTTCCTTAAATGATGAATTTGGAAAGGTTAGAGTAAATTAGCTTGATTTTCACATATCTACATTAAAGCTGAGTTCCCAGTAAGTTTTGCAGAGTTTGAATTCGTATTATAAAAACTCACTTGACTTCATTCTCAGACAAGGTTTGTTGTGGAGTGCCTTGTTAAAATAGTCATTCAAAATAATATATTTATATATGGCATAATAAGGATGTCAGCTAAAACTTGCCCGCATACACAGTTATCCTTGATGAAACACATTTCACACAGTCCTTTCTATCTTGGTGGCTGTTTTTGTACCTCAAGATCCTATCTTCTGGCTATAGTGAAGTGGACTGGCAATGAAAACTGATGGCGAGAATAGTCCAGCCAGTAGATTGGCTTAGCAGCAGCCTGTGACTTGTTCTGCTGTAAACAGGTGAAAAAGGTCAGTCAGAGTCTCACTCTCAGAATTTTAATTGGAAACACAGCGTCCATTAGCAATAAGCATGCAGCCAAAAGATGCTTTAGGTAATTGATACACAGAAATCATGTACCAACTGAAGTTATGAGAGAGCAAAAATTGGATAACTGGAGGAAACCACATAGTAAACATGAATGACATAGGTAAAGAGAATGAACCGTGACACTAAGAAAGCCAATTTTGTTCATGATAGAGGGGTTAGCCCGCCATTAGAGCTGATGCTGGTCCAGGTCCTATATCCTTACAAGAAACTCCTTTAACTGATATAAATTAAGTGGATCTCTTTTCCTTGCCTAACAAATCCATGTGATAATAAACATGACATATTTCAATTTTGCTTTGTAGTCACACTTGGTTCTGATGTTTATTTTGAATATTTCCTTTTAAGAAATATCTATGATGTGGACATGAAACAAAGTTTTACTAAGATCCATAACTTTTAACGCTTTACTGTTACATTAATGTTTGATAAATTTATGGTGGCAATTGTGCCAGAAAGATTAGAAAAATTACTTTTGTTTCATTATAAATAAGCTCCAGAGAAGTAGTTTTTCCTATGGCAAATCTAGAAAGTGCTAGGCACCAATTTTTGAAGTGAGCCTGGGGCAGATATTAGGAATGCCACAACATAATGAGGAATATATGTTCATTTAAGAATGGCATGGAGTCTGTATGAAAGGACATTAGAGCAATAAAATAGATATGGGGAACAAATTAAAGGTGATGATGGGGTATCTTGAAATGTCAAGAAGTTACCATGGTTTAATATTGTACTTTTAAAAAATTGTTATCCAGAAAGAGTAATTTATTTTTTTGTAAATAGCAAAGGTCAGAAATTGAAAATACCAGGTATGTTACATTCAGGATATTTCCAAGAATATGTTGCAGTTTTGCTTTACTTTATAAATATATTGCAAAAAAGATATTTAAAAAAGTGAACAGGCTTCTATGAAAGCACGCAAACATATGTGTAAAAGTAAGCAGCTATCAAGAGATACATTCTGACTACAATACCAGGGATGTGCATATATTTATATTTTTCAACATCTTGGATGTGATTTAAAGGATGTTATGCACTGTACTTTGGAAATGTAAATTGTTCTGTCTTCACTAAAGATAGCTTATCTTCTCTAAAATCCTTCATTCACAATATTTATTACTGATTTTATCACATCTGATTTATGTTATTTTCATAAATTGTTTCTTGGGGTAAAATTGTACTCAGTTAAATAGTAATTTAAAATCTGTCTTCCAAGACTATAACAGAACTGTGCTGGCATGACATATTTTTAAAAGTGTGTTTTACTTGAGGACTATCATATTTTTGAGACTGGCAGTTCTAAATGAAATAACTGTTTAAACTGCTTGCTGGTAGAGTTTACCTGGTAAGAAAAATATTGGAACTAGCCAAGCAAGAAGGTGTTTTAATTTATATTTCATTATAGCTACAAAAATGTGTTTTGCTCTCTTAGGAATATTTCTTTTCTATATTGCCTTTTCCCAAGTTTGAGTCACTTGCTTGCTTTATGGAGCCATAACCCTATGGAACTATTGGTCCATTTAATTTCCTATAACTGATGAAAATTGAGAAGGATAAATGCACCAACTTGTTAAAATTACACATTAATTGATTTTTTAAAAGTCAGGAAAAAAAAAAAGAACCCAAATATAATACTCTGTAAACTGCCACCTTAATAAAGATGGTAGAATAAATATATAGCAGTTTTGCTTTTCTTTTACCTATATATAAATAATAAAGTCAGAAAATAAAGAATTAATCTGTTTCTTTAACTGATGTGCTGAGGAAATTTAAAAAGCTATTTGGCTAAAGAAAACATTTTTTTACCAAGTAGAAACATTTATGATTTGACTTTGAGAAGCGTTGGACTGTACAGTTGTTTAAAAATTTAGACTCTTGGGATGCCTGGGTGGCTCAGTGGGTTAAGCTTCTGCCTTCAGCTTGGGTCATGATCTCAGAGTCCTGGGATCGAGTCCCGCATGGGGCTCTCTGCTCGGCGGGGAGCCTGCTTCCTCCTCTCTCTCTCTCTGCCTGCCTTTCTGCCTACTTGTGATCTCTCTCTGTCAAATAAATAAATAAAATCTTTAAAAAAAATTTAGACTCTTATTTTGACTAAATGTTTTTATTTTTAAGTGTATATCAGGACAACTCTTTTGCTTATAATATTTAAAATCAGTTGATTAATCATTGAAGGATGCTTCCTTTTCAACATAAAGATATTTTTCCATATATAATTTCTTCTATATTTTGTTATATTTCTTGGTAATGAAGTTATGAAATTATTTTCAAGGCTCAGCAGCTTTTTAAAAATACTGTGGGGTGCTAGTGATGAATATAACAGAACTACTTTGAGTTCCATTTTACCCACCTTTTGATACAGATCTTATTACTACCAACTTATGACTATGAAGAAATGATAGCTGTACTTATATAGACATTATGGCATATAAAGTTATTGGGATAAATTGTATGATTTGATCATTAAAAATTAATCAAGGTGATGGGAAATACATTCCCACTAGTGAATAATGAACAATTATATAGTCTGTTCACAAATTTGGGTTCATAGAACTAGACTAAATGCAGTGTTTTGGGTTCAGATACAATTTTGTTTTCCTAGAGATTGCTGTCTCTTAACAAGGACTGAAGAAGGCATGTTCAGGTAAAATACTTATTTTCTTGGCTGGAGAGTAATGTGAACAAAAAACCAAGGATTCCTTCAAATAAAAGATATTTTAAATGTCATTAAATATAGAAAAGAGCAATTCAGTACAAATCATATATCTTAATTTAGACTAATTTTTTTAAAAAAATTATTTATTTGTCAGAGAGAGAGGGAGAGAGAGCGAGCAAGCACAGGCAGACAGAGTGGCAGGCAGAGGCAGAGGGAGAAGCAGGCTCCCCGCCGAGCAAGGAGCCCGATGCGGGACTCGATCCCAGGACGCTGGGATCATGACCCGAGCCGAAGACAGCCGCTCAACCAACTGAGCTACCCAGGCGTCTCTAGACTAATTTTTAAGTTGATCAAGATCAAGATTCCTAAGTCCCGCATTGTTAAATAAAATCAAAGTGTCTTATGCACAGCAGCAAAGATTTGACTAAATATTGAAATTGTGTTGATAACTTTTAGTACTTTGACACATCAGCCCTTTATGAGAAAAATTCTGAGAATTAACTATTACTCCTTCTGTAATTAATCTTAAATAGAGGAAGACGTAGGAAGCAGATGGGTCAAAGTTTCCTTCTAATTGAACATAGTCCTTTATCTGCAATAAATATGTTTATGTTATGAGGCAAAAATGTATCTTGAACAAGAATCCTGCCCTTTCAAGGGGTGGGAGGTTGGGGGAGCCAGGTGGTGGGTATTATGGAGGGCATGCATTGCATGGAGCACTGGGTGTGGTGTAAAACTATGAATTCTGTTATGCTGAAAAGAAATGAAATAAAAAAAAAGAATCCTGCCCTTTGATAAATTGGAACATTTAGTCAAGAGAAGCAGTTCCAAGAAAAAGTTCAGAGAGAAATTTATTTTTAGAGTACTCATCTCACCATTAACAAGAATAATAAAATGAGTGAATCATATAATGCAATTGGAGCCTGGTCCTGGCAATTATGCAGCCATTTACCCCTTAGTGACAACTTGGGAGCTAGAGCTTCAGTACATTCTGGGTGTTGATTTCCTACAGGGAAATGTTTATGTTGTAGATGAAGCACAGGCTGCTTGGAGGACTTCAGATGGTTCTATTGGGTTGAGGATTAATGAGGTTAAATTAACTCAGTCACTTAATGCACATTTTATTGAAGTTCAAGCTGTTCAGACTGTTGCAGTTAATATGAGTAACCCAGAATGTTGCCAGTTAAATGTAAGTTACACATCAGGGATACCAGGGTCATTACTGACAGGATGAAAGCAATTTTATTTGGTTATGACATTTATCATAAAGGCATTCTCATGTTTTTAAAGATATCTGCATCTCTGTAACTATCTATATCTATGTATAAAGAGAGCGATATCTATAGATAGATGTAGATAGCTCTAAAAACACAAGAATGCCTTTATGAAATATATATATGAAGTATACATTATATATATACCATATATATATGAATACTATATGTATTCTATTGTATTCATATAGTATAGAATACTATAGTATACTTAGTATAGTATAGTATTCATATAGTATAGAATACTATAGTATACTTCATGTATATATGTATACATACATATATATACATATGTATACACATATACATATACATATATATGTGTGTGTGTGTGTGTGTGTATATATATATATATATGTATATATATATATATATAAAATATATATTTTCTCCAAAATGTTTTTCATTTCATTTAGGAGTTTGATTGTCACCCAGGGCAGTTTTATGATCTTAATTCTACTTTTGTCCTGATTTTAGACAGCAAAATGCTGACTTAAGAAGGATAAGTGAAATGAACAATATTTTCTTTCCCCATGAGTAGTACTTACAAGGAACATGTTGGGATGGCTGTTTAATGTTAAATCATTGTGATATGTTAAAAACTATGTCCTGAAAATCTCCTATGTTGAGAAGATGAGTCAGACCCATAAGGCAAAGCCCTAGCATTCACTCATTGACTAGGTCATTCATTCATTGTTTATTGAGCACCTAATATGTGCTACCACTTATGCTAGTACTAGGGATACAATAGTTCTAGCTACCTTAGGCTTAGTATTTTTATTAGCTTCTGTATTTAAGTATGTTTATGTTTCCAAGGGCTTTGTGGCTTCCCATGGAGCATCCCTAGGAATACTATTGGCTTAAAACAGTCATTTTCAGATGCTTATAAACTAAATAAATCCTTTAGGGGATGGGATCAAATGTTCACATAAACTGCTCCGTTTTACTCTAGATAACACAGGGAGGCTTAGAATGCCTTAAATGAGGCATTCTAAGGCATCCTTAAATGAGGAGCACGCTCCTCTAACAAAGGGGCCCCAAATGGATGCTTTTCTAACCTTTCATACAAAGTACTACAGACGTTTTATATAGAATCTCATTACTGATTCTATTTCCTGTAGGCTGACCTACTACTTGAAATGTCCTTTTAACTTTCAGGCCACGCATAATGACATTGGAAAAAATAATCCAGAGCAGCTACAGAAAAGAATTCAGGAGCTCCTGGCAAGGCATCAGGCATCCGTAGGCATTCTTGCCCTATACAACGAGTGCACTGCGTGTTGCCACTTCTCTTCACCCTGTAGCCCTGTGTCCCCTGCTTGAGAAGTAGAGTTTTGCCATCCCTACTGAGTACAGGGCACTGAGAAGTGATTGCTAGAAGGAGGAAACAGAGTTGCCAACCACTGCTGCAGTTTTATTGCTTTTCTTGTCATTTCCCTACTGTTATTTTCCAATATCTCTCCAGCTTAAAGTCACAAATAGTTTTTATTTAATACAACAAACTTGTTATTAACTGCCAACTGCTTTGTAGTTTTCTTTAAGGACTATACCTGAAGGACTCAGGCCCTTTAGGCATTTGGGGGTGGGAAGAAAAAGAGAAAAAAGTCAAAGAAAATCATAGGGTGATGCCAAATAGTATTTAATGAGATAGCCAAGGCACACATACATTATGGCTCCTGGCTCACAGTCTTCCATATATGCTTTGAGTAGGCTTCAAGTATATATAGGACTTTGAAAAACAGCCAGAGTATTTGTCTTTAACTTGGTTAGCTATTAGGAATTACCACAGTTTATTTTCCCTAAGGAAATAGAGCCAGTGGATACCAACATAAATTCAGAAATTAACTACTCTTATGAAGCATATGTGATATAAAACCTGAATTTAAAATATGTCTGGAGGGGTGCCTGGGTGGTACATTTGGTTAGGTGATCACCTCTCGGTTTACTCTCAGGTCATGATCTCAGGGTCCTGAGATCAAGCCATCTCAGGCCCCACGCTGAGGGCAGAATCTGCTTAAGACTCTTTCTCCCTCGGCCTCTCCCCCTGCCAAATAAACAAATAAAAAAAAAAAAAAAACCTTTAAACATGACTGGAGATGTTAAATGCGGAGTCTTTTTTTTTTTTTTGAACATTCTATGTGTTTAAACTTAAGGTTAATACCTCTAGATGTGTTATTCATTAAGAATGAAAAGACATATTTATTTAAGGTTCGGTATGCATTAGAATTAAAAAATAACTAAGTTTGATATAAAGCTAAGATGAAAAGAATCTAAAATAAGAACAAAAAGAAAAATGACCAGGTTTTGTTGAAAATTTAACTTTCAGAGTGTAATAGAAATAAGATAAATAGACATGTGTTGATGTGTTCAATTTTCAGAATGAAATACTGAAGTATGTTATAAACGTAATAATAGTAGATATGATATCTCTTCAGCACGCTGGAATTGACACTGTGAGGAAACTTAGACATACCGAGATCCAGGAACAAGGTCAGAAGATTTATAAGTCTGTGTTACCTTGATATGGCAGAAGTACTCTTTATCATTTTATATGGAGCCAAAATAGAGCCTTGAAAGAAATAGCATGTGTTCCTTAATATCTAAGGTTGTTTTCAATGAATGTATATAAAAATATAGGAATTAGTTTTTTACTTTTACATATAGTACATTATGTATATTCTAAAAATAAATAGAAATATTTGTTTTTTATTATGCATAGGTGATATTTATGAACTTATCTCATTGTAGGAGAGTATGGAATATGAGCAGAGTTTTTTGTTAGAAAACAATTTAATTGAAAGGAATAAAAGAATTAAAAAAGAATTAAAAGAATTAAAAAACACAAGTTAGGAAGAAGTAAAGTATTTAGCATAGGTTAAGTCAAAAATTTCATTATGGCTTAGGTTTTCAAAAGACATTACTATCTCCTACCTTGTCTCTCCAGTCTCCTCTGTTCTGTTAAGTATTTTGCTCTAGTTACCTGGATTGTTCTGGTCAGTCGACACTTGTGATGCAGCGAACAAAGGCAAAATAAATGTAGATAAAATGAAATCTCCTCATGACTTATAGCCCATTGACAAGTACTTGGGACAGGCTGAGTGACCTTCCTCAAGGAGCTTAGCTGCCTGATAATATTTTGCTAGGGGCAAAAGGCAACCTTATTTTAGGATTAAGCCAACCTCCAGGATCCTGTAAGTTTACTTTAATATATGAAAATCCTTTCAGAAACTTTTTCTGTCTTTACTTCCCCCAACTGCAAAGTATATACTTAGCTATTTACTACAACCTCAATGCAGCTCCTTCTGCCCACAGGTCCTGTCCCCGTGCTGTAATAAAAACACCTTTTTGCACCAAAAAGGTCTCAGTGGTGCAGGATTTCTTTTCCTTCAGTGCCCATGGTTCTTGGTCATGCTGCTTCAAAGAATGAAGAGGTAGACCAGATGAGGAGTGGCAGGCAGCAAAGCAAAATTTATTGTGTGATAGTACAAAGCTCCTGCAGTGGGACGGGGCCAGAGAGGGTTGCCACAGGAGTTTCTAAGTCTAGGGATTTTTATGGGCTTGTTGGCTGGGGTGTTCACATAGGAAAGGGTGAAGGCCTCCTTCCTGGGAGCCCTTTTAAGGGTGGTTTCCTTTTAGGGTGGAGTCCCCTTGTCCCTGTCTTCCTGCCTTCCAACTATCCTTCATCATTATCAACAATACCGAGTAAATGCAGATCACATCAGATATTTTACTAAAAGTACCCAGTACATTTTCATCTTCGTAGTTCTGTATTACACCAGCATGTAACAGGACAATTCTATTTCTACTAGAATACACAGGCTTTCAGCTTTGTCATGTGTATCATTCAAACATTTTACTGTGAATTTTATGTTATAGTTCTAAAAATTACCAGCTGAAATTCTCGGTAAACTAATTGCTTAGTTTTTAACTAATTGCTTAGTGATGCGGTTTGAAGTGGTGTCCATGAGCCAATGGTGAAGAAAGAATTTTTGGTAATGAAGGATAGTCAAAAGAAAGGCAGTCAGGGACAAGGGGTCCCCACTTGAAGTGGGCTCATGGACCCCACTTTGCTATCGTTTAGTAAACCTTGCTTTGCTGCCTGCCACTCTGTCTGGTCTACCTCTTTACTCTTTGAAGCGGAATGACCAAGAACCATGGGCACTGGTGGAAAAAAAATCATGTAACAGTAACAGAACCTTGACAAAAGAAAATCTTAAGTAGGGAAAGTGGTCCTATACTAAATATAATGGATAGATTGAAAACAAATTGCTTTGGTAGCTCTTCATATAATTTCAGATTTTTATGGCTTTGGGTATAAAGATAAATTTTATGGTAGTGTTACAGATATTCATATTCTTTTTTTTATCCCTTTCCTGTCCTAAAGAACTTAAAACTAAAAAAAAAAAAATCATATTAGAAAAGAGAGGCTTACAGGGTCAAGACCCTAGAGTATGAAGCATTCCAGTGGTACTAAGAAATGAGTTAAGAGGAATAGAATAAAAGCTTCAAAATATGATTAAAATCTGGAACTTAAACTATGTCCAGAGTGTACTATTTCCTGTGTTCAGGACTGATAATGTTGCAGGATTTCTTTTCCTTTGGTGGGTTCTTTGTCATACAGCTTTGAAGAATGAAGAGGTAGGCCAGAGGTAGAGTGGTGGGCAGCAAGGCTTATTGAGGGAGATTACAAACCTCTGAAAGGGTTGTTGATTTGGTATTTAGTTCTAGGGGTTTTTATGGGCTTCTTGGTGGGCTGTTTTAATCTGATTAACCCCCCATGAACCTGTCACCCAATTAGGTTTTTGCTTCCTGTATCATGTGGGAAAGGGTAAAGGGCTGCTCGTTGTTCAGGGTGGTGTAAAATCCTTTTAAGAGTGGTTTCCTTTCTGGTGTTGAGGGGCGGGGGATAGCTTGTCCCTATCTGCCTTTCTTCCAGCTATTCTTCATTAATAATAGCTACAAGGTGGCAAAATGTAAATTTTTCTAGGCTAATTTATGTTGTCAGAGGAATTGCAAGTCTTCATTTTCATTTCTTCCTTCATTCATTAAGTTAATAGCTATATGTTAAGTTCCTACTTTGTGCCAAGCACTATGCTATGCATGGGGGAAAGTAATACATGAAGTAATGAATAGTAAATAATAAGTAAAAGTATAGATGTGATAATTCTTGTGAAGAAAAGATTTGTGATATAGAGAGTAGGTAATAGAGGAACTTGACTTACAGTCTGTACCAGGGAAATTTTCCCTGTGGGAGTAACACTGGAGTTGAGACTGAAGGATAAATAAGAGTCAATTAAGCAAGGGAGGGAAGCACATTTCTTGTAGAGGGAACAGCACACACAAAGAGTCTTGTCTGTTGCAGTTGTAGGTTTAGCTGTGTCCCCCAAATGATATATTGAAGTCCTAATTCACAGTACCTCAGATTAGGATGTTAATTGGAAATAAGATCATTGGAGATATAATTAGCTGTTAAGATGAGGTCATACAGGAATAGAATGGATCCTTAATCTGGTATGACACCTGTACTAAGAAGAAGAGGAGAGAGACCAGACATATGAGGAGAGAATATGATTTGACTGTGAAGGCAGAGATTGAAGCCCTAAGGGTGCAAACCAGGGATCACCAAGGCTCCTGGTGGTTTCCAGGAGCCAGGAGGGATTCTCCCATACAAGTTTTAGAAGTTTCAGATGGGTCTGTCGACTACTTCATTTCAGACTTCTAGCCTTCAGAACCGTTTGACGAAATAAATGTCTTGTTTGAGTCACCCAGTCTCTGGTATTTTGTTATAGCATTCTGAGCTAAGACAGTGACCCAGAGAGATTGCAGTGTAGGTAATCTAAAACATTTACAAAATAAATTTGCTAGATCAGATGAAGAATTGAATAACAGGAATGAGGGTGGTATCAAGCATAACTTCCAATTCTGCATTGTCTCTAGATGGACAGGGTGTCATTCATTGACAAAGGGAATATTGGAAAGGGATTATAAATTTCAGGGAGAATGTCATAATTTAGTCATATTTAATTTTAAGTGCCTTTGAAATATCAAAGGAGAGATGGAAGCAGTTGGAGATAAGGTCTGGAGCTGCAATTTCCCAGTTTGTCTGGGACTGTCCTGATTTGCAATTGCTCTGCTAGCTTAATTAGTAGCATCTGCTTTTACTCTCACAGGTACCCTGGTTTGGGCAATAAGCTATATGATTACCCTGTTTGTAACTGATTAATTTCTCCACTTAGAACCTGAAGGATATCAGTGTATGTCATCCTAAAATACGCTTTCTTGATATAAAAATTATTTTGAGTTGAAGGCAATGAAGCAGCAGCAAATGCCAGAAAAGCTCTTCTCTACCCACCCCACCCCCCACTTTTGGCCTAAAGGCAGGAAGACTCTTGACTCTCATGAGCCCAGAGATGGCAACAGTGGGATATGCAAACAAACCTTACTCTCATATATTTTCTTCCCACAGTTTGCCACATTTGAAACATAAAAGCACTTTCCTTTGTCTTGTCATTTCTCTACAAATATACTGATCTTTGTTGCAGATGCTATATGAGCTGAAGTACTAAGCCACCCCTTTGAGTTTTTCATTCACTGGGTTTCTTACATGAAAATATGAGATATACATATTAATAAACATCTGGTTGTTTCTCTGTTAATTTGTCACAGAGGCCCTAAATGAGAACTTGGGAGGATAGAAGTAAAAGGATTTCTCTGGCCCCCCTCCTTACAAACTCTTTCCAAAATCTCTGATTTTGTGGTTTGTAGGACTATCTTGCACAGCAGTTGTCAGAGTATAAGTAGACAGTATTTGAAGGGGTGAAACCAGATGAAAGGCAGTGACTGTGAATAAGGAAGAGCTTCAAGGACTGAGCCTGGGAGCCATCCAACATAAAGAAGTGGGAGAGAAGAGGATAAAGGCACAATAGATTCAGAGAGGAGCATGTAAGTGAGGTAGGAGGAACATCAGGATAGTATGATGGCCTGGAATCCAAATGAATCAAGTCTTTGCAGAAGTGAGTGATTAAGTCTACCAAATGATGCCCACAGGTCAAGTAAGTAGGTAACTAAGAATGGATAACTGAATCAGCCGTATGGGAGTCGTCCTCTAACTGAATTTCCATGAATGTTGGAAAGAAAGTCTCACCGAGTAGTCTTTAAAAAAGATGGAAGGATAAGAGTTTGAGACTGCAAATATAGACAAATACTTCCAGGAATATAGCTTTTAGGGGAGAGGAAAATGGTGGTAGCTGGGATGAAAAGTAAAGTGAAGTCAAGGGGATATTTAGGATTCAAAAAATCATTGTTTTTTCTGTTTAGTCATTCTCCTATGATGTTTATTCTGTTTGTTTATTCTCCTATGATGAGCATATAGGCTGTTTCTAATATATAACATTATTAAACAGTGTTGCAGTGAATAACCTTGTGCATATGTGCAAACTGATGTCCGTCAGTTTGCATTCTTGAAGACAGCCAATTTTTTAAAACTGAGGAAGATTTATCATCTGTTTATCTATCTGTAAATCTGTCATGTACAACTAGCAACATGTATAAGCTCCAATTAGTTTAAAGAAAATATTTCATAGTTAAAAAAGAGCAAACACTTTCTGCTTTGTTCCCAGGAGAATAAAGCAACATTTAAGCACAGCTAAAGAAAAGAAAAGAAGAGACAAGAAAAGAAATAGACATGGATTAGCAAAGAAGTGGGAGGATAATGATGAGAGATAAGAAATATGGAAAGGAAAACTAGGATTGTTATTTATAAAATATTTATTTTGTTTAACTGAGGATTTATTGGTTTTTCTTCCTTTGTTTTTCTCACTTCCCAGTTCCTATACCTTGGTAGCTGAAATCTCTTCCCAAATAAACTTTAGACTTAAATCTTACCTCAGATCAAGGTTTGATGAGGCACAAGAGAACACACACACAAATTGGAATTCATTGAAATGATTTTATCTCTGTGCAATTATTACAGGTCATGATAGAAAATAAAAATCCAGCTGTATTCTTCTCTGTCTTTTTTTTAATGAGAATGAGATTTCTGGACAACCTACTTATTTGGAGGGGAAGGACTGGTTACAGTGGATATATCATAATATATTTGGGATTAGAAAACAGAGCTCCATCCATTTTTTGTACTTTTCAGTTTTTTAGTGTTTAAATTAGAATTTAGATCCCATATATTATATACAACCTTCTAAAAATAGTAGTGAAGTCTATTAGGGATGTCATACACCTTATATTAAATATGTACATTTAACATTACAATATATTGAGACTGGCAGTGTTGGTCATTTGAAGTGGACATAAGGGAACCTCTTCAAAAATTGAAGAAATAAGTACTTTTTGAGAGTGAGTGAGGGAGAGAGAGATTTGATTCATATAGTCTTAGAGTGCCTTGGCATTATGGGAATATATTATTTCAAAATGTATGAATCTGAAGGATGATGCTATTTGTTGGTAAAACAGTATGTCTTATGTTATATTTAAGCTTAATTCTACTTGACTCACCCAAAGTTGAACTTTAAGAACTTAAGTATCAACAAATTCTAAGTCTATTCTCTTTTTTCCTCTTTTAGTTTTTTGCAATATTTATTTCTGTTGGATTGTCTAGTTGCACCATCTTTTTATAGTGTTCTTTTATGGAATTCAGCATTTTGTGAGTTTTCTTTGAGCTTGGTATGTGGCATCTTTTTCAGACTTTTGAGTCTGAAATATTATAAAGGCCCTTCTTCAGCCAACATTCTGATTATTTGTTTATTTCTGTTTAAAAATATAAATTCATCTTTTTCTATTTCTTGTAATATTCTTCATACAAATATTACTTTCAACCAAAGGATGCATTATTCATGCAAGAACTATCTAAAAAGATTTAGTACATTATGTGCCAAGATCTCTCTGGAACATTGGTAATACAAAGACATATATGCCACTGTCAAAATGGAAGAACTCTAATTTAAAATTGTGTATATCTAGAACAGGTCTATTTTATTTTATTTTTAAATTTTTTACTTTTTAAATTTTAAATAAAGATTTTATTTATTTATTTGACACAGAGAGAGAGATCACAAGTAGGCAGAGAGGTAGGCAGAGAGAGAGAGGGAAGCAGGCTCCCCACTGAGCAGAGAGCCTGATGCGGGGCTCGATCCCAGGACCCTGAGATCATGACCTGAGCTGAAGGCAGAGGCTTAACCCACTGAGCCACCCAGATGCTCCTACTTTTTAAATTTTTAAACATTTTATTTAAATTCATTATTTAACATGTAGTGTGTTATTAGTTTCAGAGGTAGAGTTCAGTGATTCATCAGTTGCAAATAACACCCTCTATTCATTATGGTCAAGTTCTCTCCTTAATGCCCATCACCCAGTTACCCCCTACCCACCTCCCCTCTAGCACCCCACCTCCCCTCCAGCAACCCTGTTTGTTTCCTATAGTTTAAGAGTCTCTTATGTTTTGTCTCCTTCTCTGATTTTGTCTTATTTTATTTTTCCTTCCCTTCCCCTATGATCCTCTGTTTTGTTTCTTAAATTCTACATATGAATGAGATCATATGGTATTTGGCTTTCTCTGACTGACTTATATCACTTGGCGTAATACCCTCTAGTTCCATCTGTGTTGTTGCGAATGGTAACATTTCATTGTTTCTTGATGGCAGAGTAGTATTCCCTTGTGTGTGTGTGTGTGTGTGTGTGTGTGTGTACATATACACACACCACATCTTCTTTATTCATTCATCTGTTGTTGGACATTTGGGCTTTGCCCACAGTTTGGCTGTTGTGGACATTGCTGGTATATATCGCCACATTTGAATCTTTGGGACAAACTCCTAGTAGCACAATTGCTGGGTCATAGGGTAGCTCTGTTTTTAACTTTTGGTGGAACCTCAGTACCATTTTCCAGAGTGGCTGTACCAGTGCATTCCCACCAACAGTCTAAAAAGGTTCCCTTCTCCACATCCTCACCAACATTTGTTGTTTTCTGACTTGTTAATTTTAGCCATTCTGACCACTATGAGGTGGTATATTTAACTATGGTTTTGATTTGTATTTCCCTGATGCTGAGTGATGCTGAGCATTTTTTCATGTGTCTAGAACAGGTCTATTTTAAACTGCAATCAATTAAGTCTGTTAGATGGGTAAGAAACTGTCAGTGCCCTGCTCATATCCCTTCAACCCACTGAAAGGTAACATGAAAACGACCATGCTAAATATTAATGTTTCTATCTGGGAGGCAGGGAGTTAAATTGACAAGGAGTTACTCATAATAGTGAGGAATGGGAATTGGTGGATAGATGCCCCTCCATAGGCAAGTTCTGAGATGCATTCTATATGGCCTTCAGAGAGGGCCCCACAGGAGCTGGGACCCAGTTGCCACATTAGCAACATAAATTCTTTATTGATTCTTCCTGTATCTTGTTCATTGGGATCACTTCCCAAATACACCACTTGCACTTAAATCCTAAGAATCTGCTTTTGGGAACTCACACTAAGCTATTATTTAAATAAACTATAAAAGAGCATAGGTATTTCTATTTTCAAGTGTTTCTTATTTTGATTTTTTAAAAGGATTTTATTTATTTATTAGAGTGAGAGAGAGCGCATGCACAAATTGGGGGTAGAGATAGACAGAGAATCTCAAGCAGACTCTGAACTGAGCGTGGACCCTGACATGGAGCTTGATCTCATGACTCATGAGATCATGACCTGAGTGGAACCAAGAGTCAGATGTAACTGACTGAGCCGCTCAGGCACCCTCAACTCTTTTTACCAGAACAATTTCGAAATGAGAAATTTTGTTGACTCTCTTTGAAATTTTTTTCCATTATCTGAATCAGGGCTTCTTTCTGCCTTCTGGTGAATTGACAAATCACTGTTCCTGAAGGGCCAGTAGTCACCCAAGGTAAAACATCAATTAACATTTTGTTGCCTCCACTGTATGTCTGCCTCAGGGAGGTACCAGACTGGAAGGGATGACTGTCATGATTTCTGAAATAATAAGGCCAAGATTGTTATTTTATAAGGTTATGTAATATGTGTGGGTTTGTTTTTCTAGATCTTCCTTACTTTTCTTCTTTCAGATTTTGTTCTAGTAGTAAACTTCCTTTGATACCAACTATTTTGTCCTTAGTTGTTATCTTTTGGAAATCTGTAAATATCTGTATCTACATATGAAATGGAAATGAAAACAAGTAAGAAAAAGTAAAGAAGTACAAGGAATATTACAGTTTCAGTTTCCTGTCGTTGAAGCCTGCGTTAGAACTGGCCCCAAGTATAATGGAGTTTCCAGTTATTGGAAGAATATTAAAATGCCTATTTTAGTCTCAAAGATCTTCTTCCATAATCTTTCCAAGTTGTTTAACAATCTCATGAGTATCTTATAATTTGGAAGTTATTTAAAAAGAGTATGTGATCAAGTACAAAGAAAATGCAGTTCTTATATTTCCTCAAAAGATGCTCTAACAAATGGTTCTGACTATATTAAATTACATACACTTACCATTTTAAAGTACATTCAAATGAATGTAATTTCATTGTCTGCATGTTCAGAATCAGCTAGTTAATGTATCAGCATGAGCAAAGCATAGAGTGACAGGCTCACTGGCTCCTATTTCAGCTCTTAGAGGTCTGGGGACTCCTAGGAGGCAGCCATCACCAGAGGTGGAGTGAATGTCAGGAGCTTAGGATGGGGTCAGGACATTATTCTATGGGGGTGAAAATAATTGGGTGAGGAAGATGATTTCAGAGATTTGGGAAAAAGAAAAGAAGAGTTGAAGATATAAATATCATAAATTGTTGAAAACAAATCTATTTCAACCAAACCTGATGAGAGATTAAAGTAATCATATAAAGAGGGGTGATTATAGTGAAAAAAAAAAGGAAATATGAAATTTTGGGACTCATGATATAGATATCATTTTTTTCCAAACTCCCTTCTTTTCTATTATCTATTACCTTTTCTCTTCCTCCTCCTCCTTCTCTTTTCCTCCTTTCCCCCTCCCTCTTCCTCTTTCTCTCCTTTCTTTCTGTTTCTTTTTCTTTCTTTAATATTTGTAAACTTTTAAATATACTCATATATTATTTTTAATTCTGGCATATACTGAAAGGGAATAGAGACAACTGGAAGTTCTAAAATTCCATGTACCTGTAAAAAGTGTAATGAAACTTTTCTGATCAATTAATAGTTATTCCCAACTTTAATGAAAGAATTTAAGAAGTCACAGATAACTACTTAACATTAAATAAAGAAAAAAACAAAATTTACAGTTAGCTTATGAGAAGATTTTGGGAGGAATTGTCACTCAGGTCATGACTAGTGGAATTTGCCCATGTCATCTGTGCTTTATCACTGGGACAGAGCAAAACTGCCAGTTTGAAGGAAGGTGGAAATATGCTTTTCTTCCTGACCTAGGTAGAAAAATCCAAAGTTTATACTAACTGAAAACTTCTTTTTCCTGCGTGAATGTTATTTTTCTGAGGTAGAGAAACTAAAAACATTTAATATTAATATGTTTTTCTCAAAAAAAAAAATCAAACAACCCCCACCAAAAAAAACAAACCAAAACAAAAAAACCCCACCAAAACTGTTTTTCTCTCTATCTTGTCAGAGACCCAAAAGTTTCAAGAAAACTTTTACTCTACAGTAACAGGGATTTGTGAGAGCAGTGATGATTTGTGGATTTCCTGGAGGTGGGATCTCCCCAGTAATGTAGTGTAGGTGGGAGCTTTGTATTTGTTCATGTACTCTGTTCCAAGTGTTAAATAACTGGTAGGTGGGTATAGGAGATGATCCCAATCTAGAACGATATCCCCAATCTTGGTGAACACTCCAAGAGAGAGTTGGAATTGGGTTGAAAGCTCAGCATATCAATCTGCCATCCTACTGTAGATTGTAGAATATGATTCAGCTGGACCTCAAATTATCAATGATCAGGGTCAAAGACAAAGTACACATTCCTCATTAGCAAACCTTGAATATAGACAGAAATCTCTTCATTCAGGGGCACATAAAAATGTACTGCCAGCTCCTTTGGTTATATGTTGCTGAATAATAAACCACTGTAAAAGCTCAGTAACCGAAAAACAACAGTTTTATTATTTCTTATCTTTTGTTGACTTTGCGCCATGTATATTGGCTGCCATATAGGGGCTTGACTGGGTTGGAACACCCAAGATGGCTCATTCACATGGTTGGCAGTTGATACCAACTACTTTCTCCTCCACTGCATAGTGATTATAGGCTTTTGGTGGCTTCAATCCACCCCTGGGATCCATAGGAGGAATCATAGGAAACCCTACCTCCCTTGCCAGGTACTGGGTTAGGCCTAAGCCAAGCCAATTAATTCATGACTT
>PISX010015082.1:0-50820 GCA_004024625.1 Mellivora capensis | reverse complement strand
GGACTGGAAGAGATTATGCTGAGTGAAATAAGTCAAGCAGAGAGAGTCAATTATCATATGGTTTCACTTATTTGCGGAGCATAACAAATAACACGGAGGACATGGGGAGATGGAGAGGAGAAGGGAGTTGAGGGAAATTGGGGGGGAGATGAACCATGAGAGACTATGGACTCTGAAAAACAACCTGAGGGTTTTGGAGGGGCGGGGGGTGGGAGGTTGGGGGAGCCAGGTGGTGGGTATTATGGAGGGCACGCATTGCATGGAGCACTGGGTGTGTTGTAAAACTATGAATTCTGTTACGCTGAAAAGAAATGAAATTTTAAAAAAAAGAAAAAAGAAAGCACATAATGGTTTAGATTAATTTCTCTGGGCAGTGACCTTTTCCCTATGCAACCTCTTTTTAAATATAACTTATTGAGTATATGTGTTTGGGGATATGATAGTTGTCCTTTGTGGAGTAGGTATAAAATGCAGAGGAGTAGACAAAAATTAAACAAACTATAACAGTTATTTTTACACTACTCAGAGTCAATCACTATTAACATGTTTTGCGCATTTATTTCTGGGCTTTTGTTGCCATTTTTTGAAATTCTGTTTAGATCATGCTCTCTACATTTAGCATTAACTTGACTGCTCATAACCTTATTAAATAAAACTTTCCCTAGATAATTTTTTTAAATCCTCTACAAGTATTTTGTTGTTTAATAATATATTCACCACTTACATTGTTAAGAGTTTATTTTCAGTTTTTCAGCATTTTAAATAACTGGCAATCTTTTAGAAGACATTGTTGACCCTGATTTTCATAATTTCCTTAGAATACATTTCTGGTAGTCAAATTTTAGGACCAAAAGGTAAGAACACGTTAAAGAGTTTTGATACATACTGCTAACTTTCTTTCCAGAGAGATACTAAATTTTACTTCTACCAGCAATGTTGGAGAAGGCTTATTTTATGATATGCTCTCAGAATCTCATGCACTACACATATATAATTTGGGGCTGTTTACCAAGGTAAACAATGGTGTATTTCCTTGCTTTACTTTGCATTTGTTTGACAGTTACCAATAAGATTGAACTTTTCAAAAATGTTACAATTATTTTGTATTTTTTCTTTTGGAAGTAGTCACTAAAATTTGATACATTACTTATCTTTAAAATAAGAACGTTTTGGGGCACCTGGGTGGCTCAGTCGTTAAGCGTCTGCCCTCGGCTCAGGTCATGATCCCAGGGTCCTAGGATCGAGCCCCTGCATCGGGCTCTCTGCTCAGCGGGGGGCCTGCTTCTCCCTCTCCCACTCCCCCTGCTTGTGTTCCCTCTCTCACTGTGTCTCTCTCGGTCAAATAAATAAAATCTTTTTAAAAAAGTAAAAAATAAAATAAGAACGTTTTGGAAAGAACATTGGGTTTTCTTCCAGAGCAAAACAGATACATCTCCATGCTTTGAGAAGTGATTTTTATTTCTACTTTTGTTTCTGAACCATAAAAATGCCCTTTGTGTGGCTTCAAGTCCCTGGATTGCTGTGGATCAATATTGATCTGTCATCCTGGGGAAGAACTATCACATGACAGTCTCCGTTTGGCGATGCAGCAATGACATTTTACACAACAGTGCATTTATTAAACCCATCCACAGCACAAAAGCAGCATGTAGTAGCAGGCAAAAAAGATGGCTGCTTGCCAGTTTCCTGACAAGTGACACAATTTAATCTCTCAGCCCTCAGAACAATAATTTCTATTCCTAGACATGATGAAAGGAAAAAAGAAGTTTTCTTTAAATCCATTGCTTCATTTGTTCCTTCCATGTCGCTTTATGGGTAAGGCTGGCTTTGTCCTTATAAAATCCAAGACAGCATACATGTTGATTTTAAGCAAGAATAATATTGATCACACTGAGGTTTGAGAATATTGACCAAAGTTGAGAGGT
Source organism: Mellivora capensis (assembly GCA_004024625.1). NCBI lineage: Eukaryota > Metazoa > Chordata > Mammalia > Carnivora > Mustelidae > Mellivora > Mellivora capensis. The sequence goes on along the minus strand of PISX010015082.1, from coordinate 48,895 downwards.
CAAGGATCAATGTTTCAGGAATACGACTCCTATGTATAAATCACAGCATTGTCCTTTTGGCTGTCATTTGGCAACTCCCTCTCTGATTTTGTTCATTAATTCATATCCATTAACTCACTAGTGATTTTAAGACAAGAAAATAAGAAGAAAGAGAGGGAAGGGAAGAAAAGGAGCAAAGGGGAAAAAAAATAAAGAAGAAAAAAATTGATCATTAGGAGCTAAAGACAACATGTACTTTGGAAATGGAGAAGACAGACCTAAACTTAATATTTGAAGGGCAAATTAAAAGCACAAGGCAGAGGAAAGAGAGCAACTTCCAAGCATCACTTCCAAGACCAACTTTCAGGTTGTTTAAGGAAATAGAAGATTTTAAGTAAGTAAAACTGCATAAGAGATTGCTAAATTTTTAGATTACCTGTCCACATTGAACTTTCATGAGTTGAGATGATTGCAAATTAAAACCTATGAGTCACCAAGTCCAACCTATCAATTTACATCATAATCCAACTGATTATTGCACAAAATGACTATGATGATGCTACATTTTTCAAAGACAGAGACTCTCAGTGTCTTCAAAACCAAGTGAACTTTTCTGTAATTATTGTTTTGAGGATAAAGCAGGACATAAATCCAACTGTTACCCTGAATAGCATCTTTATAAAAAGCCAGACATCATTATTTAATGCAAATGATACCAGTGCCCACCTTGGAAAGAAATATGGTGGAGGGTCTTCTCAGTGGACTCATACTTATGGATTATTTCCTTTCATGTCTGCTTACAAGAATGTAAAGAAGTGAGATGGAACAGCCCTGTGTCCTTTGATTTTCTCTATCAATATTATCAGCCCTGAATATGTCGACAATCTGTTAGACCAGAAAAAAAATCACTTGGCAGTTAGTTCCATGGTGACCGGTAGTATGAGTCCTCAACAATTTAGAACTACACAAGAACATTTCTAAACAAGAAGAATAATTTTAGCTACAAAACAGGTAGAATACCAGGTAACCATGTACAATCTTTTATATCTGAAAAGGCATCTCTAAAAATTTTCCTAATTTGGCCAATTGTTATATAATTTAATAAGAGAAATCCTTCAATTGATTACACAAAATAGCCTTGTGGCAAATATGCTCCCCTACCTTTTTCTAACAAATTGTGCCAAGGACTTTGAGATATCTGCATGCAAAAGAATTAAGTTGGGCCTCTACCTCAAACCACAATACAAAAACTAACTCTACGTCAAACACAGGAGTAAATCTTCATGAGTAACCTTTGAATTAGGTGGTAGTTTCTTAATATGACAACAAGAACAACAAAAGAAAAAAATAAGTTGGACTTCATCAATTTTAAATACCTTTGTTCTTCAAAAAACATCATCAAGAATATTAAAAACAACCAGCAAAATGGCAAAAATATGTGCAATAATACATTTGATAAGGGACTTGTAACCAGAATCTATAAAGAAATTTTATAAATCAAAAATAAAAAGACAAATAATCTAATTTAAAAATCAGCAAAAATTTTTGTGTTAGTTTCCTATTTCTACAGTAACGTATTATCATAAACTTAGTGCCTTAAAATAACACAAATGTGTTATCTTATAGTGCTGGAGGTCAGCTATCCAAAATCAGACTCACTGAAATAAACTGAAGATGTTGATCAGAGGCTCCAGAGGATAATTGAAAGAATCCATTTCCTTGTCTTTCCCCAGCTTCTTGAGGCCACCTGAATTCCATGGCTCATAACCCTTTCTTTCATCTTCAGAGAGCATCAGTCCAATGCTTTTGCTTTTGTTATCATATGTCTTCTCACTGTAGCTCTACTGCCTCCTTCTTCTAAGGACTCTTGTGATCACATTTGACTCACCCAGATAATCCAGGATAATCTCCCTGCCTCAAGATCCATAGTTTAATCATATCTGCAGAGCTTCTTTGATCCATAACATGTATATTCACAAGTCAGATATTAGATCTTGAACTTTTTTATGGGGGGGAGAGAGAGGGATTATTTAGCCTCCCACAAATCTGAATAGATATTACTTTAAAGAAGATATACAAATGGCAAATGAGCACATAAAAAGATGTTCAATATTATTCATTGGGGAAGTACAAATCAAAACTCTAGTGAGATACTAACTTACACCCAGTGGGATGGCTATAATCAAGAAGATAGACAATAACACATGTTAGCTGGGATATGGAGAAATCAGAAGCCCCATTCAGTGCTGGTGAGAAGGCAAAGCAGTGCAACCACTATGGAAAACAGTCTGTCAGTTCCTCAAAAGTTGACAGTTGCCATGAGGATGGCAATTCTACTCCAAGGTATATGCCTAAAGAGAAGTGAAACTTACATCCGCACAAAACATTACTTCTAATAGCCATAAAGTATAAGCAACTCAAATATCTATTAACAGATGAATGAATAAATAAATTGATATATCCATACAGTGGAATATTATTTTGCCATGAAAAGAGATGAAGAACTGATGCATGCCACAGCATAGATGAAACTTGAAAACACTGTTCTATGTGAAGAAAGCCAGATACCAAAGGCGCATTCTGTACAATTTTTATTTCTATGAAATGTCCAAAATAGAGAAATTCATATAGGTAGAAAGAAGATTAGTGGTTGCCAGGGGCTGATAATGAGTGTGGAATTTCTTTGGGACAGGATGGAAATGTTCTAAAATTAGATAGTGCTAATGATTGTACAACTCTACAATTATACTAAAAATCAGTAGATTATATAATTTAAAAAGCCAAACTTTAAAATATGGGAGTTGGGGGCGCCTGGGTGGCTCAGTGGGTTAAAGCCTCTGCTTTCGGCTCAGGTCATGATCCCAGGGTCCTGGGATGGAGCCCCACATCGGGCTCTCTGCTCGGCAGGAAGCCTGCTTCCCTTCCTCTCTCTGCCTGCCTCTCTGCCTACTTGTGATCTCTGTCTGTCAAATAAATAAATAAAATCTTTTAAAAATAAATAAATAAATAAATATTTAAAAAATAAAATATGGGAGTTGTATCTCAATAAAGCTGTTATTTAAAATATCCAGTCATTCTTTTCTGGGATAAAATATTTATTATTTGCAAATATGAATATTTTTCCTTCCAGTTTTAGAAAACTCACAACTTCTTCACATTACTGCTACCAAATTCCAGAAGGAATTCATTTGAAGTTCTGCAATTTAAGAAAATTCTTTTAGGAAAGAATCTATTCACCAAAGAGAGAGGACCTATGGTTTGGGCTCCATGCCTGTACAAGTCTAAGTAATCTTTAAAGTAGGCAATCATCACACCATGCTCCCATTTCCTAGAAAAATTAACAGATATTTGACCTTGTCCCAGGTACTAAAACATTAACACTTTAGAAAAATTATGTGACAAAGTTTTTATTTTCAAAAGCCACAAACAAATCACTAAGTGTTTTAAAATTTAGGACAATTAATTCAGACTAGAGTTTTATAAAGTTCAGTTATCTGAACATGCTTTAAGAAGAAAAGAACATATTGATCCTGGCAAAGGAACAATGGGATTGGTAAGACATAGATGTGATGGTTCATATATCCCTTTAGACTGGTTTCATGGGACTCTAAATTTTCTGATTTGATTCTAGCCCCTGCTTTGTGTGTAGAGAGCAATTTCTGGCATTGTTTGTACATCTAGACTCAAACTCCCAGGTCAGACCGAAAGTTAACAAGATGCACTGCCCTAGTGAAAGACAGAGACACACCTGGTGGTCTCTGCCACTAACTAGCTCAGAGGCCTTGAGAATGTTACACAACCTTCTTAATCTTAGCATTTTTCTCCCTAAAATGAGTATGATAGAAGGCCTTTGGGAATTTTCTGTTTCAAAGTCAAATTGTTATTATTTGACTTTTGTTGACTGAGACATCCAGAATGCCATCAGAATGGTCAGAAAAATCAACCCTTTGTTTGATTAGATCTGTAGCTCTGAGAAGATGCAATCTTCATTATATTCCTCAAGCAAGGAGCTGATCACGACACTAAACGACACTAAACGCTGATAAGGTATTTGTTATTATTTATTCCTGGTAGTCTCCCAAGAAGGCATGTTGTCTTTCTAACATTCTGAAACTATATTTGATATTGATTTTAGCAAATAGCTATTTGGGATCTAGACCAAAATAGAACAGTTTGGGGAGGGGGGCAAAGCACTCAAACTAACTCCTCATTTCTAGTTCAATAGTTATTTTCAAGAATGCTTTTTCTGAACAGTCACAAGTTACATTACTTAGAAAGACCTAATAATGTGGTAAGCTTTGCGCAAGCATCAAGTCATTACAAATTGGCTTAACAGTTAGATGCCAAAATCATCAAGATGTTGGAGTTATTTAATATTCATTCAGCTCCTATGCAGGGCAGGGGATGGTAAAAGTTAACAGTAAAATGAAGACTTATATATCATCTTCTGTGTGAAGTTTCTCCATGCTATGAGGTCCATGCCAGGCAATCTTTACTGACAAGCTATCCGTCTGTCCCCCCAAACCCTCCACCCACCCACCTCTGCACATTGCATTTTAGTTTCCCAGAGGAAGCTGAGGCTGAAAAACCAGGTGAGAATTTAGAATGTTAGACTCAGAGCTCTGCACCAGGATAGGCACAGGGAGAGCAGGCCCCAGCTCGCAGCCCCTCACCAGCCTTTTCTCTTCCTGCTCCCAGCTCCCTGCTGCTCCATGGGGAGGGTAGGGACATGCCCAGGACACTGCCGTGTCACTGCGCATCCAAGCTTCATCCACACCCTCTGCAAACAGTCATTCTTCTACCACTTTTGAGTCTAAGTTTGTGCACAAAGCCTACACCATTAACCCTTTGGAACTTGAACTTGGAAGAGTGGTTTACATAGCCAGCAAAGTCAGGGAATTCCAGTATATGTTTGTTGTGGAAGAGGGGGAGTCCACCCTAAGTGGTCTTTCTCCCTAGGCATCATTGACTCCCTGTAAGGTGATCATTAGTGAACATTAATCCCTTAAAAGTTACTTGGCAGGCACAATCAGAGAAATGTATTCATTGACTTTTGGGGTCTAGTAAAAACAAAATAAATAGGATCTGTATGTTATTGGTAGAGTTATTGGCTTATTGGGTTTCTCATATTAAATTTCACAGTATTAACTGTTGCCTCCATTCTAATGTATAGAGAATAAGGTTTGCTTTGTCTTCTTTTTTAAAATATTTTATTTATTTATTTATTTATTTGACAGAGAAAGAGAGCACACAAGCAGGGAAAGCTGCAGAAGGGAGAGGGAGAAGCTGACCAGGGAGGCCAATGCGGGGGTCAGTGTAGGGCTCGATCCCAAGACCCTGGGATCATGTCCTGGGCCAAAGGCAGACATTTAACCAACTGAGTCATGAGGGCCCCAGTTTTGCTTTGTCTTAATGGTAACACATGTACTTGCTTTAAATGACTGAGTTATTTCCTTGACAACTATATCTGAATAGAAAAAACATGGGAATCTCTAAGCCAGCTTAAAATGCCACCATTCTGTATGTCTGAAATCTTATGGTACTTATTCAATATTCTATCTCCTATAGCATCTAACAATGTTCTTTACCCATAATAGACACTTGGGACTGATAAGAGCTGCTATTTCTCAAGCTTATAACATTAACTTATGAAGGCTCAAGGAGGCTAAGTTACAAGTGGTTGAGCCAAAATTCTAACCCTGTCTGTTTAATTCTACAATCTATGTTCTTCCTACCATAGCACGACTGCAATTATCTGCAGATCAAAAACTGAACACATATTTAAATATCTGGGAACACAGAGCCATGCCAATATCCCATGTGATAGTGTGAAAAGAAAGTTCAAACCCACCTAAGTGACACTCAAATTCTTTAATCTCTTCAGGAATTGACTGGCTTGGATTGGAGGTCTCATCACAATACAACTCTATATGAAAGGAACATGAAAAGATTAAATAATTTTGTTTTTGAACATAATGCAGTTCTCTGATTAGAAAATAATGCACATTCATTGTAGAAAATTTGGGAAATATAGACATCTAGAAAATAAGTTAGAATCATTCATAATCCCATCATCAAAAAGATGTATTTATTATATTCCTTCATATTTGGTGCATGTTTTTATATAGTTGAATTTTGTATCCTGCCTTTTTCATTTAATATCACAGTACAGACATTTCCTTACATGAAAATATACTTTGCAAACATCACTTTAAATTGCTTCAGAGTTTCATATCATATAGGTGTAACATTAACTTTTACCCTATTTTGGATATTTAAATTGTTTATTGCATTGTAATGAACATCTTTGTGGAAGGAAGTTAAAAATCTCACAGATAGGGACTCCTGGGTGGCTCGGTGGGTTAAGTCTCTGCCTTCAACTCAGGTGGTGATCTCAGGGTCCTGGGATGGAGCCCCACATCGGGCTCTCTGCTCAGCAGGGAGCCTGCTTCCCCCTCCCCCTCTGTCTGCCTCTCTACCTACTTGTGATCTCTCTCTGTGTCAAATAAATAAATAAAAAATCTTTTAAAATCTCACAAATATTAGAGGAAATCAGGTTAACGGTTCCTGGATCAAGTACTTATCACATACAACTGGGTTTGAAATGTCTGCAGACCGGCTCTAGTACTCCTTAGTACATTTGTTTTGTTTTGTTGTTTGTTTTTTAATCATAGACCAGAAGTTTTCCTTTGCATTATAGCTGAATGAATGAGCAACAATAGTTTTTACTGAGTAACACCAAGCTTCTGGAGAATGTTAGCATCCAGGACAGTATCCATATAATACACTGAGCTAAGACAATTTACAAGTCGACCTCAGGCAAGTGACCTAGATAGAATTAGTCAGTAAACACCCAGGATTTGGGTCCAAATCATTTTTAGTTATGCAAGTTAGTCTGGTATTTAGCACACAGACATCAGGGGCATGATTTAAAATCTATAATTACTAATTAAAATACTGGTATTATTTCCCTTCTACTCCTCCCTCCATTAGCTCCTTTAAATATTATAGTCTAATTTAGTAGTAAATTACTAAAGAGAAAAACAGGACCATTAGGGGGAGGGGAAAAAAAAAAGCAATTCTTCCTTTCATAAAACAATGACTTAAAGAAGGAACTCTTATCTGGTTCCTTTGTTTATGACTATACTAAAACACAAATAAACTCTAATATTCATTATCTCAGACATGTATTATTGTCAAAATACATATATTTTAGAGCTTCATTTAAAAATACTGTCTTGACTAATATGTTGTACAGGGCATGAGAGTACCAGAGCTGCTTTATTGCCATAAACTCATCTCTGCATTCCCATGTCTCTGGCATTCAGTTAGGGGCATGGAACATGCAGATCTGAGTTAAAAAAGATATGGGCAGAACGATTTTTGCATGAATGTGGGGAGTGGGAGGGGGTAGCCTCAGGACTTTCAGTGTAGTGGGGTGAGATATCTTGAGTGGGCTCATACCACTGTCATCAACTCCAGTGGCACTTACTGAAGTTGGGAAATTGAGTGAAGTGACAAATATAAGGGGTAAAGCACGACTTGTGACCTGCTTGTCCTATAAGTATTTCCTGAGTATTCTGCTATGTATCAGACACTTGGAACTGGGATAGAGCAGGAAACAAGAAAAGCAGGATGTGTGCTGTCAGTCCCCTCTCACAGGGGACATAGAGTGGAAGCGAGTGCTATGACAGGAAAGTGCATGAGCTATTCTTTGACCTGACCTAGCCTAGGGGTATATCCAAGGAAACCTTGCAGAGGGGAGGTCTGTAAACTGAGACAGATAAGGTGAGTGGTGAGAGAAAAGGGGTGGAGTCGTCTCTGGGCAGAGAGATTATGTCCCAAGCCTTAAGGCAAGTAGGGGCCAGTCCACTGGGACTAGAGCTGGGGAGTGAGGGTGGACAGGCACGAGATGAAAAGAAAGAGTTGTACATGAGAAAGCATGCTATGATGCCATAGTAATTTTTCCTTATCCTTTGAAAAGCATCACAAAACGTTGAATGTTTCCATGAGAGAATGGCTGAACTGATTTGTTACCTATAACGATCACTCTGATTGCTGTGGGAGTCTGCCTTGGCTAACAAGAACACACGCAGGGAGAGCAGCCCTGGGAGCTATTGCCTCATTCAGGTGATGAATGATCGGAGTTTGGACCCAGATGCTGACAAAAAGACTGAGAGAAGTGGACGGATTCTGAAATAAACTGAAGGCGTAAACTGGGCAAGGCTTAACGACTAATTGGAGTTGGATGTGAGAAGAAGTTGTATTCCTTCAGATAAATTGGCAGGGCCCCATTTCATGTGCTAGGTGTACAACATCCTTCATTTCATGATTACCATCCAGTAGAATTATTGGAATGATTCTGAGGTGGGAACATGAGAATTGGTAAAGACTGGTAGAGGAGCAATGCTGGAAGATAAGTTTAATAGTTCTCTTTTGAACAAAATTAGGTTTAAGATGCCTGGGAGGAATTTCCAGTGGATATATCACGCAGGCAGTGGAACATAGAGTTCGGGAACTCTGAGAGATCTGGCTGGAAGCATAACTGTGAAACTTTGAAGTCAAGGAAATTTAGAGACTTCCTTGAAAATGTACAGGATAACAAGAAATACCCCTCCAAGAAGTAGCCTGCCATTTCGCATGGGTTCTTCTTTGCTACTTTTCCACTTATGGTGGTGGTTGTCCTATTTTTACAAAAGAAATGTATTATGTCCTACCCATCCCAAATCCCACTATGGCTCTATTTGCTATTTAGTAGTATTTTACTACTAATTTAACAGTATTAATTTACTTCTAGATGTAAAGGAATAATCTGAAATAATGTGGCTCAGATGAGTTAGTCAATGACTTTAATCATTGACATTAATGATTAATTAATGGGTAATTAATTCTTTGTCATGTGGTTTCCCATTCTTTGCTCTTAATGAAATTGTAAAGGAATTATAATCTGACAGATCATTAAAATAGTTTTAATGATAGATTACAGGATTTGAGATATTTTACTTAGAAGGAATTCAAAGTTCTCTTTCTATCCCCATCTACTTGTTTTTGTGATCAAGTTTTCTCAGCACTTAGATTTGTAGAAATGAAAAATAGAAATTCTGAATCTTGTTTTATATTAGTCTTAATTTATATTTATCAATGGAAACATGAGGTAATTTTAAAATGCTTCACTTACTCCATCAAGGAATGAATCCCTAATATGATTGCATTTTTTTAAAGATTTTATTTATTTATTTATTTCTCAGAGAGAGAGAGAGAGAGAGCACAGGCAGACAGAGGCAGAGGGAGAAGCAGGCTCCCTGCTGAGCAAGGAGCCTGATGTGGGACTCAATCCCAGGACGCTGGGATCATGACCTGAGACGAAGGCAGCCGCTTAACCAACTGAGCCACCCAGGCGTCCCCCTAATATGATTGCATTTTTATTGTTTTTAGATAAGCATCTGCCTTCCACTCAGGTCATGATCGCAGGGTCCTGGGATCGAGGCCCACATCAGGCTTCCTGCTCAGCGGGGAGCCTGCTTCTCCCTCTCCTACTCCTCCTGCTTGTGCTCCCCCCATTTCTCTCTCTCTCTCTGTCAAATACATAAATAAATAAATCTTTAAAAAAATAATTATAATAACTCAGTCAAATAATTTTTTGACATTCAGAGGCTTATATCACAGGAAAGTTTTAAAAAAGCATAGGATTTATATTTGTATATGCGTTTTTATTTTATATATGTTAGGGTGATCTGTATAAGATGTTCGAACATAGAATATATTAGGGTAAAACTCCATGAAAGTGAAATGAAAGCATAAATTCAAGGGTATAAAAAGAAAAGAAAATTTCCAACTTCTCCAAAAGTTCTTGTTAATTTATATTTTAAATTGGTGGTCATGGATTTCAAATTGATATATATTTACATTCCACTATATAAATTTGAAACGATGATGTAACCATTGAAAATAAGTTTTATAATTCACAATAAACCAGAAATTAAATCCTTTGCTATTATTTAAATTTACAATGAAAAAATTAGATGTCAACTTAAAACATACAAAAGAGCATAGTTTTGTTTTTGCTTTTGTTTTCTAAGTCTAAAGATCAATAGATTGAAAGAGAACTAAAATGAGGAGGTAAAAAAGGGTGATCAGAGTGGTGGGAAGATGGGCAGGAGGGTCAGGCAGGAGAAGAACACTTCAAGGAAGTGGTAGGCAACTGGCTTCAACATTGTCATAACTAAGGTCAGGACTAAAAGACTGCATTAGATTTGGCCCAAACCAGATTTGTGAATTTAGTAGGAACATTTTCTGTATTTTTCTTGTTAGGGGCATTGTGAGGAGACAGGATTAAAATGGGGTAAGAAAGAATGGGAAGGAAGAAATGGAGAATATATGTAAATAGCTCATTCGATAAATTTGATTTGTAAAGAGGAAAGAGGACAGTAGCCAAGAGGTCATGTCAGATTAATGGAAAGATTTTCAAAAGGTAAGAGATACCAGAACATGTTTGAATATTCCAGAACTGGGCTAAGTAGAGAAATGGGATTTAAGGATATAGGATACAAAGAGATTAAATGATCAGGTAAGGTCTTTAAAAAATGTGAACTGATGGACATTTGGTGTCAGAAGGGACACTTTACTTCCACTGCAATAGGAAGAGTGTAGAGGACATGGACTTACATGTAGTTAAGCATGTAAATTTGGCATAATCAACTGAGGGATTTCTCATCAGATAGTTTTTCTCTCTTGGAAGTATGAAGAAAACTTATGTGCCAGAAGTGGCAAAAGAAAAAAAAAAAAAACGGTTTCAGAGATTATCATTGCAGAACAAGACAAGGAACAGCCAGCTGACCAGGTGTTTGAGATGATGAATTTATAATGACTCCTGTCACCTGCTGATTTTCTCCAGCACTTCAGTGTTCAGTTGCTCTGGAAGAGGCAATAGAGGAGACGGAGAGTTGTGCTCCATCAGGATTAGGGTTTCAGCAGACAGTTGTAATAGAAGGACCAAGTGGCAGCCACATAAACAGGAGTGATAAACGGCAAGGAAATAAGACCGGCAGCCCTAAGATGAATGTATAATTTTCATTTCCATTTTTTTAACTCTTTTAAAAGATGTTTTAATTTATTTTAGAGATAGAAAGAGAGCACAAGCAGGAGGGACAGAGGGAAAGGGAGGGAGAATCCCTAGCAGACTCCAGGCTAAACATGGAGCCTGACACGGAGCTTGATCTCACCACCCGGAGATCACTAGTGGAGCAGAAACCAAGAGCTGAACACTTAACTGACTGCGCCACCCAGGAGCCCCTTTATTTCCATCTTTTATCTGCTGTGTGAATTTGACTCAGTTACTTAACTTGTCTAAGTCTCAGGTTTTCCCACTTTAAAATGGAGAATTATCTACATAGCATATTTCCAGACTTCGAGAATGAAACAGATAATGTTGTTGAAATATTTTATGAACACTGTTTCTGGAGGTTACTACATTTGTTGTCATAGGAGTCCCAGGAAATGTGTAGATCTCTTTTGGATCTCTTTCTGGTCTCCTTTATCTTCTGGAAGCTTCTCTCCTCTGCTGCCCTGTGCCTACAGTCTCCTCTAATAAATTCTTCCATGAAATTACCCCTCATTGTTCCCCTGCTCTTTCTACCTCTAAAATAAAATCCCTCTGTCTACATGGAGAGGCATGTGTAATGACAGACAACAGTGGACTTATTAGTATTTTAAAAGAGAAAATTATGAATTCAAATGAAATCCATTTACTGAAAGAAGGAAGATATCTGCAGCACAGGATCCTATTTGGTGCCCATAACCCTTCTGGCTACCATCCTCAGGCTTCTGAGTTTTGCCTCCGTAGCTGAGAACAAGTGTAAGGACTAAGTATACCATTTGCAAACATACCAATTCAACCATTAAATCAGCGAGCACTCGTTTTGGTTTTATAGAATCATAGAATAGTACGTTTCAAAATGTTTCATGAGTTTTCATCACAACAATAATTTGAATTTATTTTATGAAATATGATTTAGCCTCAGAAGAGATGAGGGGTATGGGTATTATGAAATCACATAAACAATAAACAATAACAGCTGATTATTGTAACTTAGAAAAGGTCAAAAACAGCATCACTAATCATCTACCCTCAAAAATTACTACCTCTAAGCAATTTAGCATTATCTGCCGGATAGGAAATTGCTCACAGCCTTTGCCAGTACTAAATAACTCTGATAATTATGGGTTTAAATTTAAGAAGGGCTTTGAACTAGAGCTATCAGAATTCAAATCTGGATAGCAAGATTGTATATACTTTGTTGTTGACAAACCCAATCCAAGTTAGGTAGACCTACTATTTATGCATCCATCCCTTCATTCATTCATCTATTTGCGATTCAACTGTTCCCTGAGTGGCTGCTATGAGCTTGGCACTGTCCTAGAATAAGATGGTCAACAAGACGAGGAACTTAAATTTTTGTCTGTTGGGCAGGAAATAAATAAATACACAAAATATCACAAGTAAGAAATGCTATGAAAAGAATGAAGCAGAGTGTTGTAGGATGAATTCCTGGTGGCTACTTTCAGTTGGGTGCTCAAGGTAGGCTTCTTGAAGGAGGTGACACTTAAGGTAAGATCTTACCTACAAAAAGGAGCTAGCCAAGCCAAGATAAGGGAAAGACTTTCAAAGCTGAAGGAATACTAAGATGAAGTACCCTAGGTCAGAGATGAGCTAGGCACCTACTAGAAAAAAGTAGGGCCATTGTGGTTAGAATAAAGGGGACAAGGGGAAGGGAGGTAGAAGATGAGAGCATAGGAAGAAGTGGGAGCCAGGAATGACATAGTAGACTGGTAAAGGGTTTGGATTTTATTTCATGTGTTATAGGAAGAGGTTGGAGGACTTCAGGAAACAGTGAGTAACACCATCCAATTCACATTTAAAAATCAGGTACCCTGGCTTGCCTGTAGAGAATGTGTTCTAAAGAACAGGAGTAGGAACAGTGAGCCAGCACATCCAGGTAGAAGCGTGGTAACTTGGACTGGATGGTAGTAGTGGAGGTGGAGGGAAATGGATGAGTTGGGATCTATTTTGCAAGATTGATCTTGATGATAGATTGGAGACACAGGGTATGGGAAGTAGAGGGAACCAGGAAAACTGAGTGGATGGTGGGAGTCCACTGTGAGGAGCTGGGCCAGCCACTGGCAATAAAAAAATAGAGACAAGATATCTTAATTCATAGAGCTTAAATTCTAGTGGGGGAAAATCTAAATAAGAAAATAAATAGGGGCGCCTGGGTGGTTCAGTCAGTTAAGTGTCCAACTCTTGATTTTGGTGCAAGTCATGATCTCGGGGTCATGAGATGGAACCCTGTGTCTGGTGCTTAAGATTCTTTCCTTTTCCCTCTGCCTCTCCTCCCCACTGTGTGTGCACACATTCTCTCTCTCTCAAGGAAGAAAGAAAGATAAATAAATGAATTTAGACAGGTATGTTATTTGTTATTGAATTATACATATGCTGAGAATTGCTTCCCTATAACAACCAATGAATTTACTCACCATGAAATTTAATATTTACAATTTTAAGAGTCTTCAAAGATGCCAACAATTTCCTCTTAAATATTTTATACATCGTATAGACTGCTGAAATCACTTCCCATCAGATAATATATATTTGCTCTGTATAAGTAGAAGTGTACAGAACATCAACTGGTTCATAAGTTAGTGTACACATGCCATGGGGGAGCATCAAGGGACACCTCATATATTCCTGGTAAGTGAAGAACAGTTCAGAGTAAGTGGCAAGATTGCAAGCAGTTTGCCACATAGCATATACTTGAATTCTCGCTGAATTCTCTTTCTATGGAAATTAAGCTCCAAAAATTATGACAATCACGAGAAAAATAAATGAAAACTTGAAATTAAAAATCAACTCTGAAGTTTGGAAGATGTACTTAAGCTAGAGCTAGTCTTATGTTAAGTGACACAGGCTGCTGTCCCTATGATGTAATTAGGGTCTTCTTGTCAATCTCCTCCTCTCCACCCCCATGTCAGGGGCCATCTGTACCTTTCTCATTCACCACTGTATCTTTGTGCCCACACAGTACCTGGCACTATGTAACAGATGCTCAGTAAATGTTGGTTGAACATGCATCTTTGTGCATATCAGATATATTACATTTCTCAACTAATATGTGAGATCTTACCATTGTGATTACTTGCTCTTTTTATTTGTTTAGACCTTGGCCTCTTCCCGGAATTCTTTTTTTCTTTTTTCCGATGCAAACAGAGTTGTGAATAATAGCTTGTTTCTTCCAGTGATTACATTTGAGTTGATTCTATTTATAGAAGAGAAACAAGATGACACAAGACATAGCATTCTCATGGGATAAGGTCACTGGAGAAAATGGGGAAATATGGATACTGGCAGCAAAGATGTCATTGACTAACTTCCCTACTTTTAAAATTCATTCATTTATTAATCAAACATATATTCACTGCCTGCTGTGCCAGGCATGATACTAGACACTGAAGATTAAAAAAATGAATTTAAGATAGAATTTCTCTCATGTGACTCATGATTTATAGGCAGAGATAGAAGTTTAAACAAAACATTTCCTCTTTTTCCTTACCTCCCTTACTAGATATCCATCAGCATATCTAGTAGGTTCGAATTAGCCCTCTCATCATCACTTCCCTTCTGTCTAATTGCCTCTGCCACTGGTTTAACCCAGGCCAACAAATCTTTTATCAGATTATACAATAGCCTCTAACAACAATCCTTGCTTTCTTCTACCCTAACTCCACCATCTGAAATCTAAGCAAGTCTCCCTATCTCTATATCGTACCTAGAGAGATTATTATTCTTTTTTTTCTTTTTCTAAAACACTATTCTAGCTAAGCACTACAATGGCTTTCTACTACCTGTAGGTTCAACTCCAATTTCTCAGCATGCCTTACAAGGCCTGGAAGACTTGATCTGTGGTCCTCACTTCACCAGCCCTAAGCTATCCCAGGAACACTTCTCTCTCTATTCATCTGGCCAACTTCTTTTTGTTACCCTATATCCTATATTGCTCTCGCCATAGCACTTAAAATACTGAAATTTAGTAGTTTGTTCTTCTATCTTCCCTGTTGAATCATAAAGCTACTTCAGAATTGGCATTAGTCTTAAAGGATGGGTGAGTTTCTTAGACGAATGTAGAGGCTGGAGGTGGTTATTCAGGCAGAGGAACAGTCCTAGACTATGAACTTGAATGATGTTTGAAGAAACTGTTAATGACATAGCAAGAGACAGGGCTGAGGAGGTGAATCACAACCAGATTATAGAAAGACCTGTTTATTGTGTGAAGGTCTGTGAGCTTTATCCAAAAAGGATTCAGTTTTTGTTCTACAGAGCCCCATGAGTAGTCGCTGGCCTATAGAAAGCCTTTATGTTGATTAGAAAAAGATACCCACTTCAGCAGACCCAGGTCAGCACCAGGATATTTGGCTTGGAGAGAGGGCTTGCCTTGGATTCCTTTCGGTTCTTGCGAGCTCAGTCATATGCCGTGCCCTCTTTCTGGATTCCTTGGAGCCCTCTGAGAAGTCACAAATGAGGGCCTTCCACCAAGCTGCACTGGGACACCATTCCCTCCCCAATGCAGAAATTACAGAAACTCTGCTTTTGTTTTATACAATTATATGCTATATGGCTTCTGAGAAAGATTTCATTTGAAGAAACAGCTTCTTGGATTTTTCAAAATCCTTGAAAATCTGTAGGCAGTGGTGGAGAGCAATTAAAAGACTATTAAATAGAAGAATAAAGCAATCAGGTGTGTTTTTAATAATAATCCTGGCAATAAACTGAAGATGGATTGTAGAGAGCAAAGCTAACATGAAGACT
Organism: Mellivora capensis; assembly: GCA_004024625.1. Taxonomy (NCBI): domain Eukaryota; kingdom Metazoa; phylum Chordata; class Mammalia; order Carnivora; family Mustelidae; genus Mellivora; species Mellivora capensis. Next base: position 33,057 of record PISX010015082.1, on the reverse strand, counting down.
GGCAAGAGGTTGACCCCCACCCCCAGAATCCAGGTGATTAATAATAAGAGCCAGATCTTAGATAGGGTATGTGAAGATAAAGGAAATACCTTAAACAAACAAACAAAAAGTGACAGATTAGATGTGTGGTTGAGAAAGAAGAATTTTCCACTTTGGGTGATGGAATAATTTACCTTGATAGAGAATAAAAAATAATGGAGAGAGTTGTTCATTGGGAAGAGATGAGAATAATTTGGCATTCCTCTCTATTTGAGATGCATTCCAGATTTTCAAATAGAGATAGATGCCAGGATAAGATGACCTTGAACTTAGATTTATAGAACACCAGAGCCAGAAGAGAATTTAACATCCCTGAATCCAATTTAACATTGGGGGTTGTTAAATAATGACCTATTTAACTAGAAAGGGGTAGAACCAGGATTAGAATTCACATCTGGTTATAACTCAGTATTCTTCCCAGAATACCATGCTCCTTGTGGTTCTCAACTTTTCACTGAAATTTTCAATATCATTAAGTCATATTTAATTAGAATGAGAAGACGTATAATTATGAAGTTCATATTATGTTGATTCCTATCAGCTGCTGGGATTGGAACAGTTTTGCGTAGAGAAAAACAAGAAATCAAATTCAACATTCTTAAATGTATTTCTTAATGTGTATACTCACTTTTAGGTTCTGTGGGGGCACCAAGTCTATCTATAGCTTTTTGGTGAGAATCTTTACGCATTAGGCACAATGAGGATTTGAGTGATTAGGAAATAGTTTATGAAGCTATGGATTATGAACATGTCCTGGAATGCGGCTGGTCTTGATAAATGCAGAGGTGGGAATAAGCTCAGGACAATGATATGAATTAGCTAGAACAGGGGCTTAAGAGGGGTCAGATTTAGAGTCCCTTCAGTGATGTTCATTCATTTGTAAGTGACAACCTCGTGCCAGACATTGGTAATGTGAAGATAAAGAGTTTTTATATGGGTTAAGTAACTCTTGATGAATGTTGAGGGAGAGGAGATGACGATAGAGTTGCTTTCAGAAGCTGAAGCTGGGCTTCAGCTGAAGTTAGATGGAGTGGAGGGAGGTGTCTTAACCTGGCAGTCAGGAAAACCAGCTAGGAAGCTACTGCACTGACCCAGATGGGAGGTGCCAGGACCTCATTTCCTGAAACTGACAAGCAGTTCTGCCTGCAGAAAGAGTATTCATCTGAATGGGCTACGTAATTCCCAGTCCTAGGATCTTTCCCCTTTGAAATTCCCATTTCATGCCTCTTTTCCATGTTCACCCACTAAGTACCTGGCTCAAGATTTACTGCTGGCCTCCCTGATTTTCTGGGAAAGTGCCGAAAGGCCAATCACTGTTGCTGAAATAGCCAATTTCTTCCCCCATTATGGAAAGCTGTGATCTTTCCCAGATGACAGCTGCAGAGAATCCTGCAAACATTTTATATAAGGGAAATGAAGTGGCAAATACAGAGAAACAGTACATTCACTGTAGGGGATGGCTTCTATGGATCATAAGCCCGAGTTACTCCTACCCAGAATTAGAGACTCAAGACGAAGCCCTATTTTTAAAACGTGTAGAATGAAGTGGCCACCGCTTGGTCTTTGCTAAAGGAAAAGAGTCAGGAAAAGAGCGACAGACAGGAAATGAGTGCTGGAAAATGGCTGGCATATTGCACAGTCTCACACATTGTGGCAGCCCAGTCTCCTGGTCCAAATGCATTTAGAGACTTCATGATAATGAAAAGCTGCAACACTCAGGGAACTGGCTCTAGAGTCAGCTCAGGACTTTTATCACAATCAATTTGGTCTACATAAGATTGAGTATTCCTGTTCATTTTAGAATGAAGCAGATAGGAGCCAAGTGATTGACTCTTCAATACATAGCACAATGTTTTTCAGAGTATGGTCCCAGACCAGCATGGGCAACATTACCTAGAAATTTGTTAGAAATGAAAGCCCTCTCTACTGCCCCGGACCTACTGAATCACAGACTCAGAGTGGAGCCCAGCAATCTGTAGTTTACCGAGCTCTCCAAGTAACTAGCGCATGCTAAAGTTTAATAGCCCTTGATCTAGAATTTGTTATTTGCCTTGGCTTTACTGTTGGCCAGTATGATCCTTGACCCCATTGGTGGTTACTCAGTAGTTGGGATTGGCCCTTAAATACGTCCCAAAATTATTTTTAACTGGAGAAATGTGGATAGTAGAGTGCATGAGATTTGAGACTATGTAGACATAACTTACTGTCATTATAAACCTCTTTATGTTTCAGTTTCTGTTGCAAAATATATAAGCATATACATAAGCATAATTAAGTATAGTTCAGGGCTTTTATAAATACTGTATTTTTAGAAGTACAAGAAACCCACTGAAATTTGAATATAAGACAAACACAAGTATATTTAGTATGTCTCAGACATGTTATAGAATATAGTTATACTAAGAAAAGTGTTTGTTTTTCTGAATTATCATTAGTGTTTCTTTAAAGATTTTATTTATTTATTTATCAGAGAAAGAGACAGAGCCCAAGCAAGGAGAGCAGCAGGCAGAAGGAGCAACAGGCCCCCTGCAAGGAGCAAGGAGCCTGATGTGGGACTCGATCTGAGGACCCTGGGATCATGACCTGAACCAAAGGCAGACACTTAACCGACCAAGCCACTCAGGAACCCCTATTATTAGTGTTTTATTCGAAAGCCAAATTTAGCTTGATATATTAAACTATTTATTTGTTAAATCTGCTAACCCTATTAATATTACCCACTGACTTCCTTGCAGTGGGACATGGGACAAGCCAGTTGAGGTGGGGATGACGTCCCAGAAGACAAGATGAACTTAAGTATTAAAAAGAAAATAGGAGGGACGCCTGGGTGGCTCAGTTGGTTGGACGACTGCCTTCGGCTCAGGTCATGATCCCGGAGTCCCGGGATCGAGTCCCGCATCGGGCTCCCAGCCCCACAGGGAGTCTGTTTCTCCCTCTGACCTTCTCCTTGCTCATGCTCTCTCTCAAATAAATAAATAAAATCTTTAAAAAAAAAAAAAAAGAAAAGAAAATAGGATATAGCTAAAGGAAATAATGCATGTTAAGCACTGATCACAAAGCCTGTCTATATTTGTTACAAATTTTTGTTGTTTGGGCACCTGGGTGGCTCAGTCAGTTAAGCATCTGCCTTCAACTCGAATCATGATCCCTAGGTCCTGGGATCTAGTTCCATATCAGTCTCCCTGCTCTGCAGGAAGTCTGCTTCTCTCTCTCACTCCCTCTGCCCCTTCCCACTGTTCATTCTTTCTCTCTCTCTCTCTCTCTCTCTCTCTCTCACTCACTAAAATAAATAAATAAAAATCTTAAAAAAAAAAAAAAGGAAATTTTTCTTAGCAAGTAATGGAGTCCACCTGAGCAAACTTAATCCAAAAAGGGAATGAATTAGAAGGGCACTTGTGATATCTTCTCAAATTCCAGGATGAAGTGGATAGCTAAGCCCTGGGAAGGACACCCATGGAAAGCATTGTGGGGGGCCCACGAGGAACTGTCTAAAGCCCTTGCTTCTTTCCATATACCTGTTTTATTCTCCCAACTTCTTACCAATAAGTCAGCAAGAAAGAAAATGGCTGCGAGGGTTAAACTCTCAGGATACTATGCGTTTCTGTTCAGACAGAATCTCTGAACTTCGTGGTTTCAATTCCAGATTCCTCAAAGCAGGGACTGGCCAGACCTGACAAGTGATTCACGATAAGCTGCATGAACTTAACATTCCTCCCACAACCCTGTAGATATTTGGTGGAGAAAAAGTCCTGGTAGATATGACCACGTTGGCACATAGTTGATGCTTCCTAAACATTAATCATTTCTTTTTCTGGAAAACTAATAAAATAAATGAATTTTGATTCTTTTGTTCTCAGTTTTAATGGACTAATAGCACCTAATGAGGTCAGTATAATAGGTGAATTATAAGGTAAGAATTTTCAAAAAGGAGGAAAGTTAGTTGGCGAAATTTTGAAATTCCCAGGGAGCACTCCCATAACCTTCATGAGAGGGTGCAGGAGGAGAACAGATAAGACATAACTAAGTAAACTGGAAAAGGTCATAATGATTTGTAGTCATTCAAGTCAGACTGCGTGTGTTGTATTTTTTTTTCTTTTGGCTGGCATAAAGCTCCTATCTTAAGTAAAGTTTGGAGGGCTTTTTTGTTGTTGTTTTTGTTCTTAACTTACCTCTAATGACTCTAGGAATAAAAGAAAAATCAGACCTTTTGCTATCTTAACCTTCAGAGCTTTTCTGGTTTCATTATAGTTTACATAAAATCCATGGAGTCATTCTTTTTAAATAGATTTCTGATTTTAAGTGATTAGTTGTTCTCTTTAAGTGCTTACAATATAGTTCCCCAGCTAGTGTTCTCCATCTGATAGTGTATTATTGCATTTCCTTCCACACATTAAACATTGATCAGGTTCCTCCATGATGTGGCCCTTTTGTCTGTAATTAATTTATCTATTTGACCAAAGAGGGCAGTACTGAGCAGAGACAGTAAAGGACAAGCTAACTTGGTAATAATCCCAAAAAGCCAATAGCTGTTAAGTTAACAGCAAAGTTAAGTTTCAGACCCTGTGACCTAAAACAAACTCTGAATCAATCCTTGAGAGGGTCTGCAATGACTGGGTACCATGAGATGTATGGAGTGGGGCTAGGACAAAGAGACACGAGTTGCTGAGAAATCTGCCAAGTGCTGATCTTTAGAAGCTTTTCAGCAAGGTTGCCGTAAACATACACATTGTATCAAAACAACTATTTTCTTGCAGGCAGAAGAGGGTAAAATTAAAGGGGAATTACATTACTCGTCATCAAATAAGACCTACTGAAAGCCCTCTTTTTATATTTTTCTCCCTCCAAACCCCGGTCATCTCATTTCTTCCTCCCTTTCTCATGGAAAATGTCAGAAACCCTTTCAGTATCTTGATTGTAGCCTCTTCCTTTCTCTCCCTACTGTATCTTCTTTCTATAATCACTTCTTATCTTTCTTAGGCAAATCACTTACCCCTTTTTTCATGACTACAATGTTTTACTATTGTCTGGCGCTATATTGAGGACTTCACATACATTATCCCATCTGAACCACGCAGCAATCTTTTCCCTGTTTCCAGATGAAGAAACTGAGACTGTGGGATGTCATGTGACCCATCCCAAACCACACCGCTCTTAAGTTTTAGAGGGGCGCCAACATTCCAGGTGGACGGGCGTGTGCCAGGGCTCCCAGGCCTACGTTCTTAGATTCTCAGCTCTGATATACACCCATTTTAGGACCTGGCATGAAACCCAAAAGCAAAAATATGCTTTTTAAACCACCTGCAATCTCTATGTCCACAAAGAACTAGAGTTGAAACTTTGTTATCTTTCCTTTCAGTTAGTTTAAATGCATAATGAACAGGAATGTTTCCGTTGTAACACCAGCATTTGGTGATCATTTATAGTGAATCAACGCTTTAAAAAATGTACAAAATCACAAAGTTTATTTTCCAACAGAAAATACTTTAAAACCTATGCAAGAGTATATATTACTTGTTCTTTTATATTGTGTCTTCAAAGTGGAACAAATAATTTGTCAGGTATTATTTGACTTTTCAGTGATACTCTATCATGTTCCATAATACTTACCTGTTTAATGCAAAATTTAGGTGTGATTCTGTTGACATGTTAATGATAAAATGTCCTTTTTATTTCTAAGACATTTTCTGTAAGGAAAAAAACAGAATTCTAAAGAAAATGAGACAAGAAAAAGATTTAAATTGGGCTTTTAATCTCTTGGATAGTTCCATTTCACAAAATGAATATTGTAGACTTATATTTGAAACAGCAAGCACTGGAAAATGAAACCATCAACTTAGTTGCATGGCTAGAGGAGGAGATGTTTATATAAATGAATTTCTAATACATATCAAGAAAGTGATAAAGGCTGTACTTTTTATTGGGACATATGTACTATTTATTGGGACTCATACTTGAGTCAGAAGCTAGTGATATATTTATATGTTTCAAAATGAATGTGGTGGTGGCTTTACTCACAAAGGTTATCTACTAGTAGTGAAAGCAAATTAATTTTAAATAACTAAGAAAATAACTATGACCCTCTAGCCAGATGCTATTTCAAGTGAGTGCGCTACTTCAGCTTGATATTCTTTCCTCTATATTTGATAATTTGAATATATAAACTCTGCCCCTCATCTCTCTCTCTCTCTCTCTTTTTTTTTTTAATTTAAAATGATCCGTTCTGAGGAACTCTGTATCAGCATAGGCTTTAGAAAAAGGCCAAGCCAGGCTAGAATCGTGTCCCTGCCCTCAACACCACTGTGACCTTGTCAGTAAATTTCATCATCTGTAGAATGAGAATCAGTGTTTCAGAAATGGGGCAGGGGGGATTTAAGTGCCAGTGAATAAATGAAGTCCTAGACCGATACGGCACATAGCCAGCCCTCTTAAATTTTCCGTTTCCATCCTGTTCACCTTCCAGTACGTCCTTGAGCACAGCATCGTTGACTCATCTTAGATCAATAGCTACAGCTCTCGTATGTACTGCACTCTATAGTCCACACACACACACACCCAGACACATTGCCTGTCTGCTTACTCCTCTCATGAACTCTGGGCACACTTACTCTCTTTTCATGGGGGAGTGAGGTTCAAAGAGATGAAGTGACTTGGCCGTGGTCACGCAGCTGGGACTCCAGTCCAAGTGTCCTGAAGGCTATTCCAGTGCTCTTTTCACGGCGCTGAAGTTGCCTATTTCCTCCACATGTTCAGGAAAATAACATGATTTAGGCTGTGATGTCCTCACCCCTGCAATTGACAATTAAGGATTCCACTGTATACAAAAGGAAAAATTTAGATCAGTTTGACTAGATACAGCATCCAGAATTTTTTTTTTAAATGTCAGCCACTCCCTTCGATGGAAAGCAGTGTTTTAAGATATGATTAATATTCTGAGCATAGGGCGACAGTAAACACTATGTGTTTGCATTATCATGAGATGACAAAATTACCCACTCTCAAAGGACCAGCTGCTGCAGGGCTGCTGGCACCCGTGTTGCCTACATTTTCAAAACTATTTTAATTGGTAATTTTCCATGGGTTTTTTTTTTTTTTTGGTCATTCAGAGAGGAAGTGTATGTGTAAACCTAATAAAGCCATAGCATGTTTTATGATGAAATGACATCATTGAATCTTAGTAAGTGAAATTCAGAAATTCAGAATTTTGAAGCTAATCAGCGTACTCATGGAGACAAGAGTGTCTATAACTCAGCTCCCCAAACAGATATAGAGAAGTTATGGGGGAAAAATGATAGAAAAATTCTTCCTATACTTTTTGTATAATATTTTCACTACCATGTTATAACTTTGAATTGATGGGTACAATGTATGTGAAACTGTTTGCAACATTTAGATGTATGTGATCCCTAAGAGGAGAGTGCCCAACTTTGGAAATTGGAAGACCTACCCAATTGGAAATATGACTGGAAATACTATGATTGGAAGATCATATCCAATGTCTACCCAAATTTCTGACAGCTTTAGACAAAGAACTTGATCACTTGGAACATTCTCATATCTGTAATGTGGATAATGACTTATTTACAAGATTATGGAAAGGATTTAATAGTTAAAATATTATAAATCAAAAATTTTTCACTGCTACCTTTTATTAGGTGCTTAATACATACCAGACTCCTTGCTAAAGATTTACATATACATTATCTTATTTAATATTCCCCATAAGTCTTTATTGTCGATGTTAGTATTGTATCTATTTATAGATGGGAACACAGAGGCTAAGAAGCTAATTATCAGTGTTTACCAACTTAGGAAATGGAAGGTCTGGTCATTGAACTTAGGCTTATTATTTCATTCATTAAAAAATATTTGCTAAGGAGTAATTGTCCTGAGCAAATCAGGCACTGTTGGGGAGAAGGAAATGGGGAATGGAAGATGAAAAAACAACCGATCATGTTCACTTTACTCTGTGTGGAGAATGCATTAAATGTTGACAAGAGAGGGTGCAGGGGGAGTAGGTAGAAGGCTGTAGAAATAATCCAGGTAGGAGATGACGTTGACGTCAACCAGGATGGTAGCAGTGCAGATTAAGAAATGGGGACAGATTGCGGATAGACTGCAGGTAGAGACAAACATGTGGTAGTGGGATGAGGAAGTCAAGCAAGGGTGGCCCCTTATTTCTTACTCTGAGCAACATACTGAACTGAGATGGGCAATGTTGGAGTGCATATTCAGAGTAAAGGAAGGAAATCTTTCTAGTCTCAAGTTTCATACATTTAACCATTATTCAAGTTTTTACTAATTATCATGAACGTAAAAGAGATTTGAAGTCTATGGCTACATAAATATATATTACCTGGACAGTTTTATAGAAAAGTCAGATGATCCCTCCTGAAGAGAAAATGTCAAAAATTATGTTACCATAATTCTTGGTTTTCAAAGTAAATACCTAAGCCAAAGATTATCTGAAATTTTCTTTGACTTTTGTGAAATCTGAACTTCAATATCTAGAATACTCTGATATGAATTTGAGGGGGAAAGGGAAAACAAAACAAAAAATAGTGGGAAGACAATTTACCAGAAAGCTAACACATTTATTTTAGATGATTGGGTCGTGCATATTTTTTCTTCCTTCTATATGGTTACATTTTTCAGATTTTCTAAAATGACCATATATTACCTTTATAAGTAGCAAATTAAAAATTCAAGAAAATTCATCTATAAGGTTACATTTGTGATGTCTGTATAGTCCATAGTAAGTTCTGAGAACCACTGCAATCATAACCCTCAGTCAAACCTGTTAGAAACAATTCAAATATGGGACGCCTAGGTGGCTTAGTCAGTTGAGTGGCTGTCTGGGGCTCAGGTCATGATCCTAGGGTCCTAGGATCAAGTCCCACATCAGGCTTCCTGCTCAGCAGAGAACCTGCTTCTCCCTCTGCCTCCCATGCTCTCTGGTTGTGTTTTCTCTCTCTCTCTCTCTGACAAATAAATAAATAAAACCTTTTTAAAAAAATGATGTAATTGACAGCGGCCTCAAAATGTGCAGTCCTCCGAACTTACAGTGTGTACCACACGCTTCCTGCCCCAGGGAACCCGAGTGCCAGAGGGGCCTGACCAGTAGTGCAAGTCCATTTGGAAAGGCTGGGAAGGCTGGGGAGTTCAAGGTTTCCTTCGTTTGAATTGCTTCTTCCAAATAGAAACATTTTAAAATTGCTTGTACTCTCTGCTTCCTCGCTTCCTCAGGTTCACTAACAATGATAATATTCTTTAAGAAATCTTCCCAGCCACCCTCACTTTTTCTTCTTTCCCTGTCTTCCAGGGTCAATGATTGTATCTTGCGGGTGAATGAGGTCGACGTGTCAGAGGTTTCCCACAGTAAAGCCGTGGAAGCTCTCAAAGAAGCGGGGTCTATTGTTCGCCTGTATGTGCGCAGAAGACGACCCATTCTGGAGACTGTCGTGGAGATCAAACTGTTCAAAGGACCTAAAGGTAATAAAACCGTAAATGACTCACAGTGAGACACCTGTGACAAACCATTTGGCCAAAATGGATATGCCATAATCCACCAACAGCGTACTCTCTTCTCTTAGTTTCTGACATTCAGTCCTCAGCTAGAGATCTGAAATGGTGCAGTAGTGGTTTTTACAGAGGTCAAGGAAATCAATACTCTAAATAGGAACTCACAGAAGGAAAAGGACAGATTTATATAGGAATGTCCTTATAAGCAGTGTTTGTATAAACCATTGGCGTTTTCTATAAATTTTTAATTTTACTGTATCATTGTGACTTGGCTGGCACATACATTCCTTCTCATTTTTAAGATCTAAATGGTGACTCTTCATTTAGTAAAACAGTAATATGAATGATAATAATTAAACTAGTCTATTTCAAAATAACAGTTATTGTATTTTTATAATACTGTTGTGATTTGATTTGTAATACTCTCATGTGTTACACCCAACAAGTACCACATAATATTTTATACTTGCTAGAGTCAAAATAGAAAAAATAGAATAGAAAAAAAATTTATTTTTTCTAAATTTTATTTATTTTTTCTAAATGCAAATCTCTCTCTTTTTTTAAAAAAAGATTTTATTTACTTATTTGACAAAGGGAGAGAGATCACAAGTAGAGAGGCAGGCAGAGAGAGAGGGGGAAGCAGGCTCCCTGCCGAGCAGAGAGCCCCTTGTGGGGCTCAATCCCAGGACCCTGAGATCATGACCTGAGCCGAAGGCAGAGGCTTAACCCACTGAGCCACCCAGGCACCTCTAAATGCTCACAGATCTCTTGAGTAATTGCAGTCACTCTGGGGAGTCACACGAACAGTGAGATGAATTATTACACTAATTTTTAAGAACAGTCATTTGGGCTGTGCTCTTCAGAATGATGACATTTAATATTAGCTTAAAAGTATTTCAAATATTTTAAGAAAAATCCAATAATTGGCTTAACAGTTTTTTAAATATTTTTAGAAGATTATGACTAGATAGTTACTGCATTATTTGAGTAAATCATTTCTCTTTCCCTTAAAATCTACTTAATCTCTAATGCTAGATGGGATTAAAAAGGAAGTAAGTACACTTCCTTCTCTAGAAGGCCTTAGTGGCTGGTATTTAAGATCTCAGACCCAGGAGTCAGACAGGACTGAGTTTAAAAGCCCGATTCAGTCATTTACCAGCAGAGTGACATTGGTTGGACCAATCCCCTCATTATTAAATGGGGATCATAATGGTAGTATCTGTCCCACAGGGTTTATGAAAATCAAACATTTAACTAAGTCTTGCTGGTTAAAAGTGTAGCCTCCAGTCCCCTCCCCGGCAGTCGGGCGGGCTGCTCTGAGGAGGCGCCAAGGGGAGGGCTGAGCCGGCCGGCGGGTGGGCGAAGATGCCGAACTTCTGTGCTCACCCACCTGCACGAGGAAGAGCAGGCAGTCGGACCTGGCCTTCTTCAAGTTCCCGCAGGATCCGGCCAGATCCCAGAAGGGGGTGGAGAATTGTAGGAGAGCAGACTTAGAAGATAAAACGCCTGATCAACTAAATAAACATTATCGATTATGTGCCAAACACTTTGAGACCTCTATGATCTGTAGAACTAGTCCTTATAGGAGTTCTTCGAGATAATGCAATACCAACAATATTTGATCTTACCAGTCATTTGAACAATCCACATAGTAGACACAGAAAACGAATAAAAGAATTGAGTGAAGATGAAATCAGGACACTGAAACAGAAAAAAATTGATGAAACTTCTGAACAGGAACCAAAACATAAAGAAATAAATAACAGCAATGCTCAGAATCCTAGTGCAGAAGAAGGGGGTGAGGAACAGGATGAAGATATTTTACCTTTAACCCTTGAAGAGAAAGAAAACAAAGAATACTTAAAATCTCTATTTGAAATTTTGATTCTTATGGGAAAACAAAACATACCTCTGGATGGGCATGAAACTGATGAAATCCCAGAGGGTCTCTTTACTCCTGATAACTTTCAAGCGCTGCTGGAGTGCCAGATAAATTCTGGTGAAGAGGTTCTGAGAAAGTGCTTTGAGACAACAGCAGTTAACACATTGTTCTGCTGGAAAACACAGCAGAAACAGATGCTAGAGATCTGTGAGAGCTGCATTCGGGAGGAAACTCTCAGGGAAGTGAGAGACTCACACTTCTTTTCCATCATCACTGATGACGAAGTGGACATAGCAGGAGAAGAACACTTGCCTGTGTTGGTGAGGTTTGTTAATGAATCTCATAACCTGAGAGAAGAATTTGTGGGCTTCTTGCCTTATGAAGCTGATGCAGAAATATCGGCTGTGAAATTTCACACTACAATAACTGAGAAGTGGGGGTTAAACATGGGAGTATTGTCGTGGCCTTACATTGTGTCCAGTGGATTTTCTTCCAAAATGAAAATTGTTGCTTCCAGACTTTTAGAGAAATATCCCCAAGCTGTCTACACACTTTTCTCTTCCTATGCCTTAAATATGTGGCTGGCAAAATCAGTGCCTGTTGTGGGAGTATCTGTTGCGTTAGGAACAATTGAGGAAGTTTGTGCTTTCTTCCATCGATCTCCACAACTGCTTTTGGAGCTTGACAATGTAATTTCTGTCCTCTTTCAGAACAATGAGGAAAAGGGTAAAGAACTGAAGGAGATCTGCCATTCTCAGTGGACAGGCAGGCATGATGCTTTTGAAATTTGAGTGGACCTCCTACAAGCACTTGTTTTATGTTTAGATGGTACAAATAGTGATACAAATATTAGGTGGAATAACTATATAGCTGGTCGAGGTTTCGTACTCTGCAGTGCAGTAACAGATTTTGATTTCATCGTTACCATTGTTGTTCTTTAAAATGTTTTATCTTTTACAAGAGCCTTTGGGAAAAATCTCCAAGGGCAGACCTCTGATGTCTTCTTTGCAGCCAGTAGCTTGACTGCAGTGCTGCATTCACTAAATGAAGTGATGGAAAATATTGAAGTTTACCATGAATTTTGGTTCGAAGAATCCACAAATTTGGCAACTAAACTTGATATTCAGATGAAACTCCCCGGGAAATTCCGCAGAGCCCAGCAAGGTAACATGGAATCTCAGCTCACCTCTGAGAGTTACTATAAAGAAACTCTAAGTGTTCCAACAGTGGAACACATTATTCAGGAACTGAAAGATATATTCTCAGAACAGCACCTCAAAGCTCTTAAATGCTTATCTCTTGTACCCTCTGTCATGGGACAGCTCAAATTTAATACATCAGAGGAACACCATGCTGACATGTACAGAAGTGACTTGCCCAATCCCGACACACTCTCAGCTGAGCTGCATTGCTGGAGAATCAAATGGAAACACAGAGGGAAAGATATAGAACTTCCATCTACCATTTACGAAGCCCTCCATCTACCAGACATCAAGTTTTTTCCTAACATTTATGCATTGCTGTAAGTCCTGTGTATTCTTCCTGTGATGAAAGTTGAGAATGAATGCTATGAAAATGGGTGAAAGCGTCTCAAAGCATACCTGAGGAACACTTTGACAGACCAAAGGTCAAGTAACTTGGCTTTGCTTAACATAAATTTTGACATAAAACACGATCTTGATTTAATGGTGGACACATATATCAAACTCTATACAACTAAGTCAGAGCTTCCTACAGATAACTCAGAAACCATTGAAAATACCTAAGAAACTTTTAAAGTAGGCTTTCTCTTATGTTTGATATTTGGAAAAATCTGTAAGAAATTTGAAAACATCTTACAGAAAAGCTTTCAGGTGTATGTAGGCCACTTAATCACTGAATATCTTGACATATTGACCTCTCATTGAGTATATTAGCCATTGATAATCTGCCTATTTAAATGGCCCCTGTTTAAACTCTCATGCTTTGGAGACATACCTGTTCTTCCAGAAGATAGCATTGAAAGTGCCACATTACACTTCTATGGGATTTCTGCTAGTGGCACTTGGGAATTGTTTTAGTTAAGTCATTTTAGAAATAACATTTATCATCACTGGATCCAATTGTCGGGTATTGAGTTATCACTTCTTAGAAGATAAAGATTTTGAAGAGGTATGGGGGGAAGGGATACATTTTAGAAAATGTTACAAGAAGCTCATGAGTGACCCTTGAGTAGTAGGAGTGTTAGTATGTTAAAAGTCTGTAATGGACAGTTCAGGGAGTTACCAGACAGAAACACGTGAGCTTGCCAAGCAAGGATTGCCGTAGAGATTTTGTCTTTATCAAATGAACCTAACAGAACAAGTTACAGTTAAAGTTTGAATGGGAGAGCCTGCCATTGTTGTTCCACATTGGGTGGTTGCTGTTTACATTCCTTTGTTGAGCCTACATCTTCATAAGCTCTCTAGCACGTGTATGTTGAAACACCTACGACTTCATAAACTTTTTAGCAGGTATATGTTGGACACCTCTGTTCATGGTCAAGGCAGGATCAGAGGCCATGGATACTGACAACTGATTTGTCTGTTTTCCTCTGTCTTTTTCCATGACTACATCTACTACCTCGTCTTGATTTATAAACAAAACCTGGAAAACCTACAAAAATAAGTGTTTTCTGGTTTATCTAGGAATAATACAGAAAATATTGCTGTTATTTTTGGTGAAGAAGATCAATTTTGTATAGTTCATTTCAACTAAAATAAAATGTGAATTTTGTTTAAAAAAAAAAAAAGTGTAGCCTCCAGAGCTACAGTGCTACCTCTGCAGCATACTAGCTGTTTGACCTTGAGCAAATTGCTTAACCTCTCTGAGCCTTAATTGTCTCATCTACAAAATGCAGATAATAATAGTAGTTGCCCCTAGAAATGTGAGGATTAGATGAGCCAATTCACTAAACTAATTAGAACAGTGGCTGCTGGGGTGCCTGGGTGGCTCAGTGGGTTAAAGCCACTGCCTTCAGCTCAGGTCATGATCTCAGAGTCCTGAGATGGAGCCCCGCATTGGGCTCCTTGCTCAGTGGGGAGCCTGCTTTTCTCTCTGCCTGCCTCTCTGCCTGCTTGTGCTCTCTGTCTCTCTCTCTCTGTCAAATAAATAAATAAAATCTTAAAAAAAAAAAAAAAAAAACCAGTGGCTGGCCCTAATTGACTCCCAAACGAATATTACCTGTATATACATGTTATTTGTAGTATGTTTTACTACAAATAGCTTCAAACTTTGCTACAATTACTTGGTAATGTAATGAAAATATACAAAAATGCCCCGTGGGCTAAATTCAAATGGATTAAAATCACATAATTAAATCTGGAGAAAAAAAAAAGAAGTATTTACATACCACAATGTCTGGTAGTATGAAAGGAAAGACTTTCTAACCTCTACACATTTACTAAAACCCTATTTGCAAGGTGCTCTAAAGATAAATAATTTGAGCATCACACGATTTCTATGAAAAATATATGCTATTTACAAATAGCAAGTAGGTATTTCTACAATTCAATTAATGGTGATTATTCTGCACCACCCTAAAGGGAACACCAGTTTGAAGCACTCAGCAAAGCATTAGCATCTATTAGCAGGCCTCCTGCTAGCTGAGTCACTAGCTAGCTCACTGACCTCTAGCTGCTCAACAGAGCACTTCAAGGTTCTTTTGAATCTATAGCCAAAACTCCTTAATTTTAGCAGGAACAGTTTTGGGGGATCTTTGATGCCAGGGTCCCCTCGGGCTGGTTTATTTCAGTCTGAACTTTTGTCTCCTTTGAGCAGAGAGTAGGACAGGTGAGTGTAATCCAACAAGAATACCCTGGCAGTAACCCAAAAGTACATGGCAGACGACTGATAGCTTTGGTTTACTGAGGCATGAAGAACCAGGAGAGTATTAAAACTTAACCTCACCTCGAAGGAAGCAGGGTCCAGCCATATCCCTAAAGAGGGGTGTGGGCCTGTTAGTCCTGTTGGGATTACGTTGAGTCACTCATACATTTTTATACTGTCACCATCCAAAGGTCACTGACGGGGATTTGTTTTTCCATAAGTTTATTGACACACAAGGAAAGAACAGGTGTTAGTCATTGTTTAAATTCCTAATGCATTTTCCAGTGCCTTAAACATGGGAAGTGCTGAATTAGTAAATTGAATAATTAAATTAGATTCTGCACTAAATATGACGGTACCTTACAATGTTAACTTTACTTAGGACCTCTTAATTCATAGTTTTTGAATGGCAAGATATTTAAAATAAATTTCTTGGGATGTCTGGGTGGCTCAATCTGGTAAGCATCTGCCTTCAGCTCAGGTCATGATCCCAGGGTCCTGGAATCAAGTCCCACATAAGGGCTTTTTGCTCATTGGGGAGCGTGCTTCTCCCTCTGCCTGCAGCTCCCCCTGCTTGTGCTTGCTTGCTTGCTCTTTCTCTGGAAAACAAACAAACAAATAAGTAAATAAATAAAATCTTTTTAAAAATTAAATAAATTTCTACCAATGTTTAGCTCCTACTGTGGAAACTGTCATGCACCCGGGAGGATAAAGAGAAATCAGATGTGATTCTGATGGAAGAATCAGAAAGTTCTCATGGGCAAGAAAGACATAAAATCAACTAACTTGAATGCAAGGCAAAACGAAATCAGCTCTGTGATGGAATATGTGTCGTGTTTCATCTTGACCAGGAAAGCCAAAATGCTCCAGAACATTTAAAATTTCAGCATATGCTCATAGGTCCTTATGGACCCTTTGTTGAGCATGTGGGCATTCTCTGTAGTCCATCAACTCTCTAGACAACTGGGCTAACTAACCTCGATTATGCATGTGCAATACAGAGCAAACTGGACGTCTTCATCAATTTAGTCCTTCAATGATTCAAGGAATATTAAGTATTTATTATGTTTCTGGAACAGAGGCTGACAATGGAGATTCATGGAAAAAGTAGAAATAGTTCTTGCTCAAGGAGATGATAGCCTAATATAGAAAATACCCATGATGTATATTGGGTAACACGCTAGCTAGAATGAGCATAAAAGATTATAAAGTGGCCAATCAAATAGAGGGTCAAAGAAGACTTTAAGGAAGTGCCACCTAAGCTAAACCTTGAAAGAAAAAGAAAAATAGAAGTAAGCTAGATAAAGGGTAGAGACGAGCATCCAGACAGAAGTAAAAGCATGTGTGTATGAAGGCCCTAAAGTAGAAAAGATCTAAATAAGGAGGTCGATTGTGACTGGTGTTTAATGAGAGGATAGTGAATGACATGAAATGATACTGTCACGGTAAGTGGTACCTGATCACCCGAAGTCTTGTTGACCACATTTAAAGATATGTTACTTTATTTCAAGATAAAGCAGCAAGAAGTTATTGCAAAATTTTCAGCATGGGAGTGACATGATCAAAATAGTCATTTTCAGAAGATCATTTGGTTGCTGTGAAGAAAATGCATTGAAGGGGCATGAGTGTGAGCAGAGGTCAATTAGGGGTTCCTTGCAGAAGGTCAAGAAAAATGGATGGAGTCCAGCTAAATGTCAGAAATATAATTTTTTTAAAGATCTTATTTATTTATTTGTCAGAGAGAGAGAGAAAGAGCACAAGCTGGGGGAGCTGCAGGCAGAGGGAGAAGCAGCTTCCTTGCTGAGTAAAGAGCCCTATGTAGGATTCAATCCCAAGACCCCGGAATCATGACCTGAGCAAAAGGCAGACGCTTAACTGACTGAGCCACCCAGGCATCCCTCAGAGATATAATTGATGCCACTTATTGATCTTGATGGGGACTGTGTCCAAGGATAAGGCCCAGTTTTCTAATGGAGCAATTGAATGTGTTAGGATACCATCTATGAGACTGGGAAGACTGGGGAGGATCCCCTGTGGGGAGATTAGGAATTCACTTTTGAACATGTTGAAAGACTGTTATGCATTTGAAAAGGGTTTCCAGGAGGCAGAACTGGGAGATATCTGTCTGCAATCCCTGTCAAGGTAATATTCTGAATTTACCCTATATTTTGTCAAATATCTGGACTTGGGTAAATACTGAATATTGACTCTCTCTTCAAAAAATCTTTAATGTAAAGATGGTGAATATGGCTATATTAGCTATTTTGAACAGTTATAATAAAAATAAGGATCTATTTTTGTAGATATTCTTAATGCCCAGACTATTTTTACTTTGGGATTCTTTTTGTTTTGTTTATTTATGGGTTTTTTTCTGGTTATATAGATGACAGTGTTAAAGGATCCTTGAAAAATAATTTGTGAGAGTTAAATATATAGTTTTCTAATTCTACACCCTTATGTTTATTCCATAATTGTACAAAGTACTAATTCCAAAATGACCTTCAGTATATGTGATTCTGTCTGTGTAGCAGTGCTGATCTTCCCAATATTCAACTAGAATTATCCGGTTGGTGATTTATGGCCCCATATTTCATTAATAAATATTTGGGGAATAACCACAAATAATTTAGAATGTCTTTCCTTAACAGTATGTAAAAATTTCTCTAACCTCACAGTTATAGATTTGGTCATTGCAAGCAGCTGGTGTGTCTGTTTGTGGACAGTTTAGGGGGGAAAAAATGGGTAATCATGTATAGAAAGTAGCGTTTAGGCAAATTCATTTAAATTTGCCAAGCAACCAAAAATACACAAGGAAGAAAATCTGAAGTGGGCATGTGGTTCCCCAGGAAGTTGGTTTACAACAAGAGTCTTTCTAGTGACTTCCCTAAGAACACGCTAAGTCATAATTTCTAAGAAGCTATATGATTAAACACATGCAGCCTTGCTCCTGTGGCCTGAGCCAAGGAAGCCAAAACCTATATGAGCAATGAGATATCTCTTTTATCTTTTTATTGCTTAAGGATTATACAACTAGGTTAAGGCCAAGCTCTACAACTGAAAAATGTTCAGGCCATAACTTTGTTAATATCCCAAAGTAGACTTGCTTGTGGCTTTATTTTAGCCAGTTTATTAAATCTGAGGTAGTGATAAAGTCCATCTAGCAAAACATTTCTACAATTCTTCATTATTTACAGAACGTATTTTTAATGTTTAAAATGTTTTAATTTTTTCACACTCGCACATATGTGTTGCACTTTCATAGGTCTGTAATAGTGCAAACCGAAAATGCTATGATGATTATTATTCCCAAATAAGTATAAAATACCCCGGCCGTAAGAGTCATTACACTAATGGCTATTTATAATGTGTATACTTCAGTGATTGGAAAAGCCAAATATGTAGCAAGGAGGTTCCCAGGCATCTTTAAGTAGCTGTGGGTCCCAAAACATGTGTCTTAACCTCTCCGTGTCTCAACCTTCCTCATCTGCAAAATCAACAGGACCTGATTATCTAATTTATAAGTTTATCTTCAGGATAGCAATTGTAAATTTTAAGTACATATTTATATTATTTTTAGTCTTTTTATTATCATAATTTGCTACAATTTGATTTTAAAAAGCAGCAAATCCCATACTCATCCCAGTGCTTTCTTTTCTTTTTTTTTTTAATTTAAATTCATTTAGCCAAAATGTAATACATTCTTAGTTTTTAGTGTTGTGTTCAATGATTCATTAGTTGTGTATCACACCCAGTGCTCATCACATCTTCAGTGCTTTTAAAGAGCCTCTTCTAGTATTTTATACAATTTTGTTTTTTAGTATTATTTGTTGACTATTATTTGTTGACTATTTATTAAAATAAATAAAAAGTTTATTAAAATGTTTTAATATTCAGCATTTCCAGATGAAGCAAATATATTTAGATATATACAAATATATACATATATATTTATATTTGCATGTTAACCCAGATTCCTTTCTTTTAATTTAACTTTATTTTTTCAGTGTTCCAAGGTTCATTGTTTATGTGCCACACGCAGTGCTCCATGCAATCCGTACCCTCCTTAATACCCAGCACCAGAATCAGCCATCCCCCTACCCTCCTCCTTTCCAAAACTCTCAATTTGTTTCTCAGAGTCCACAGTCTCTCATGGGTCATCTACCTCTCTGATTTCCCCCAATTCACTTTTCCTTTACTTCTCCTAATGTCCTCCATGTTATTCCTTATGCTCCACAAGTAAGTGAAACCATATGATAATTGACTTTCTCTGCTTGACTTATTTCACTCAGCATAATCTCCTCCAGTCCCATCCATGTTGATACAAATGTTGGGTGTTCATCTTTTCTGATGGAGGCATAATACTCCATTGTATATATGGACCATATCTTTATCCATTTGTCTGTTGAAGGGCATCTTCGCTCTCTCCACAGTTTGGCTAATGTGGCCATTGCTGCTGTGAATACTGTGGTACAGATGTCCCTTCTGTTCACTATGTCTGTATCTTTGGGGTAAATACCCAGTAGTGCAATTGCAGGGTCCTAGGGTAACTCTATTTTTAATTTCTTAAGGAATCTCCACACTGTTTTCCAAAGTGGCTGCACCAACTTTTATTCCCACCAACAGTGTAAGAGGGTTCCCCTTTCTCCACATCCTCTCCAACACACGTTGTTTACTGTCTTGTTAATTTTGGCCATTCTAACCAACCGGTGTAAGGTGGTATCTCACTGTGGTTTTGATTTGAATCTCGCTGATGGCTAATGATGATGAACATTTTTTCATGTGTCTGTTAGCCATTTGTGTGTCTTCTTTGGAGAGTGTCTGTTCATGTCTTCTTCCTAGTTTTTGACAATGATTATCTGTTTTTGGGGTGTTGAGTTTGAGGAGTTCTTTATAGATCTTGGATATCAGCCCTTTGTAGTGTCATTTGTGAATATCTTTTCCCATTCTGTGGGTTGCCTCTGTTTTGTTGACTGTTTCCTTTGCTGTGCAGAAGCTTTTGATCTTGATAAGGTCCCAAAAGTTCATATTTGCTTTTGTTTCCTTTGCCTTTGGAGACATATCTTGAAAGAAGTTGCTGTGGCTGATGTCAAAGAGGTTACTGCCTATGTTCTCTTGGACTTTGATAGATTCCTGCCTCACGCTGAGGTCTTTTATCCATTTCAAGTTTATCTTTGTGTATGTTAGCCCAGATTCCTGTATGCATATGCATACACACACACAAAAAAAACATATTGACATTAGTATATATACATGCACATATTATTGTATATGCAATTGAGTTCTCTCTGGTCTATTATTATATTGTATATATACATATATATTAGTATATATACATGCACATATTATTGTATATGCAATTGAGTTCTCTCTAGTCTATTTCTTACAGTGTCTGAGTTATGATGTGGCATATGAATCTGTTTCATGAAAATGTGCGTATATGTTTGTATGTATTTTTCCCTAGTTTTCCTAGTATGGGCAAACATTTAAGTAGACTCCATGTGCAGAAATAGCTCCAAGCATGTTGACAACTGACCTCATGATGTCCCCTTAGTACCACCTTCCACCACAGGTGCTTCACCAGTGTAATCTCCTGCTCTGACCTCTCCAGTTCAGTTAAAGGTTATCCTAGTCACCAAATTAAAAAGCTCAGAGTCCTTTTATTTTGATTCTTCTCTCTTCCCTACTGCTTTTGTTAAGTCAGGCATCATGTCCTTTGGAAGTTACCTCCACCACAACTAATCTTCTCATTAAAATCTCCACTGCCGTTACTGTGAGGTCCATATCCGCCATTATGTCTTGTCTGAGCTACTGCAATAGACCATTGCCAATCCCTCCCTCCCTGCTTATATGCTCCTCCTTGATAAATTTTGCAAAAATCACAACCTTGATAAATTTTGCATTGTTTTCCCCTGCTCAGAAGTCTCCAGGGGTTCTTCATTGCCATTAGGTAAAAATCTGAATCTCCTGCCATGGCATTTCATGCCCCCTATGATCTCCCTCTCCTCCAGGGACAAAATTCCATCTCAGCCTCTCTTCTGTCTTCTCTCCTTCATGCATCTCCACATCCAGGGAAGCCAGACTCTGTACAATTTCTTAAACACGGGACATACTCTCCTGCCCTTAGGACTTTGCTCATCCCATTCCCATCTTTGGAATGCCCTTCTTTACCACTGTGACCACTGCCTGTCAGAATCATATCCATCCCCCAAAAGACAAGCTGGTTCAGTTTTATCTCCTCACCGAACTGTCAGAGACTGATCAAATTAGAAGTAATCTTTCACTTCTAAGGACTTCAGAAGTGCTTTATTGCTTTCTCTCTGCTCATGCTTTTGTTACCTTGTGATCCAAGCAACCCATAGGGTGTAGGAAGGATAGATATCAGCAGCCTAAGTTAAGAAGATGAACAAGCTGCTAATTCTCACACTTAAGATACTGAGTTTATGATTTCTGCCCAGACCTGTGCAAATTAGAAGCATATGATGAATGCTGAAAATACAAGCCCTGGATATAGTCTGTACCAGACTCTGAGCAGTAAGTGGAGGAGAGTCCAAGACAGGTCATGACCATTACCGCAGTATGGAAGGCAGAAAAAGGAATGGCCAAGATGTAAGATGCATGATTTTACGGCCAGGAGTAAAACCCTTGCATTGTCCCCCCTTTTTTAAAATTTTATTGTAACTATCTGTGCAAGAGATTGGGATGAAACAGTATTTGAAGCATCTAACACTTTGCTTAAAAGGCTGATTTATCAAAAACCAGTTTCCAAGTTATTGGGCGTTTTTATTTTATTTTTTCTTAATAGCCTACTTGACAGATTTATTGTCCAGCTTAGTTAAAGATTAATGTGGCATACGTCCGGTTTTATAGACAGAGGATTTCTCAGGCATCTAACTTGAATGAAGTTTATGACTTGTCTCTATCTGCATTCTCAATTTATTTTTCCTAATCTGTCCTTGTTCCACCATCTACTCTTGTCTCTTCTCTCTCTGACACTAATGAGACTGGAGTGAACCTCCTCAGAGTTGACGTGAGGCACTCATCTGACAGTTTTCAGAGATGGTTCCTTGGTAAATTATTCTACAGCTTGAATTTTGGCATCTAGCCCCAGAGCAAACAATGATGTTCTGTGAACATTTGAATATACTAAGATTTTAGTTGAAAATTAAATGTATCCTCCTTACACATGCTGCAGAGATTGCCAGCCCTGAAACCATTCTTTTTATTCCCTATGTCCATGGACAGCTTTGCTGATGGTGTTCTCTAACAAGCTGGGCTGTTGTCACCTGACCATGGTAATTCAGAAGTGTTTAGGAGAGCAAAGTTTTCAGACGTCCACAATTCAGCTGTTCATACCCAAGCAGTTCACCAGGTCCGTGGATCAAAACTGAACATGAAGATTATGCAACTGCTTTTATTACTGGCATCCAACCATGTACTCCATTGAGGGACATCACACAGTCCCCCCTTTCTTACCATGGGGTAAATTATAACATGTATTCATTTTGAATGCATATGCAAGTGTGTCCCTGAATGCAAGGCACAGTTTACTCTCTATTTAGGCCCATGTCCTGGGCTTTGAGTTCTAAGTGGCAGGTAGGCCTATCAGTGGTGAAGGACCGTTCTGAATAATGGCTTGATTCTTAATAAGCACAAATGGCAAATTCAGCTGTTTGGCATGAGGTCTCGAAACAGAGCATTTTCCTTTTAGTGCTAAAATTTTTCTGTCCTTTTAAATTACCAGAATTGTTCCCTTGAGTACACAGGGGAATTTGCTTGACTGCATGTGCAGTGAAACCTCTTATTGAAGTATAATATTCAGAGTCAAAAAGAAAATGCCTGTTTGTATTAAGCCAGAGAACCAGTCTTCTTGGAAATCCATTGTGCCTCAGTCACCACTCCCTGTCCCCCCAAAGAATAAATCCTTTTTTTAAATTGGACAAAGGACAACACATTGGAGGAGTTCACCTTGCTCTGAGGAACTTTCTATAGAATTTCTTGAATATGTACACGGTTAGTCCTTGATTATTTCTGGGTAAAAGATATATCCTTTGGATTGTGGGGCTCTTTCTCTGAGCTAGTATTTGGTCAGTCTTCATAAGGATATCCATAAAAAGCTTTCTCCTGAAATCTTGCAGCAAGTTATTTGTTCATGAAAAACAAACTACAGACATGGCCACTGTAATCACTCTGTTGTGTACATTCTACATTATTGGAGAGTAAAACAATTGACTACATTTGCTAAATCCTTTTGGAAATTAAGGAATGATGCCACTCCTCTCATTTGCCCTTTCAAGCTAACGTGTGCCATTGTTTATTTCTTTAGTTTATTTCTTTGCTGTGTAGAGCTAGCTCATAACTTTTCATGGAATTTGTGATTAATGTCTCCTTAACAAATCTTTAAAGTCAAAATTATTTTACCGTGAAAGCTTCAGATTGCAAAAATGCGTTGTAGAAGGTAGGTGTAGCTTTGATTTTTTTGACATTTATAAAACAAAAGTTTTATAATTCACACAGCAAACACTGTTTACCTAACTATAAATACTTGCTGAGGTAAATACTTGCATAGCATTTCTTAAAGTTTTGAAAGGAAATATGTTGCCATGGTAAATACTGACTATAAATCTTTCCATTTTATGGCCAGTAATACCCAACTTTTGTAGCAACATGGACGGGACTGGAAGAGATTATGCTGAGTGAAATAAGTCAAGCAGAGGGAGTCAATTATCATATGGTTTCACTTATTTGCGGAGCATAACAAATAGCAATTCTATTAGGATTTGGACAGCACCTTAGTTAAAGTCCTTCCTTTACCTAACTATTAAATGGGAATAATATTAAGAGGCTGCCTTGGTTTTCATGAGAATTTAATGAAATCCCAGGTACATGTTAGTGCCCAAAAAGTTTAATATATTCCTCGTCATTGTCTACACTTTTAAGAAGCAAACTTTAAGAAGCAAACACATGCAGAAAATAACCATCCATTCACTCAATAAATATTTTATTTCAAAAACATTTATTAAGCCAGGCAGTTCAAAGTACAAAAACAAAAGAATATCAATAAATAAAGAAGTGTTGGCTTTTCTCCCAAATACCTTCCTAAAATACAGGCATTAGTCTAGACTAAAATAACATAGTCCTCTTTTGACTAAGACGAGCTTCATGCTAAATTTATTACAGTCCCCTGACTAAATCCATTCTGGTTCCCTAACTCATCAACCAACATACATTAAATTCTTCTCCTCCTACGGAACATTGAGATCCAATTAAATTAAAGATTGTGGTATTTTTTATTCATGAACCATGACTTCAGGGGCCATTAACTGTCAGTCAAAAGCCTTGTGCTCCACGGACTTCGTCCCTGAGTGTAATCCAATTGCAGCTGGATACCTTGGACACTTTATCCCTTACAGAAAAGTTAATAAGGGAGATAAAATCTCTGCTTGCAAACTCCATAAGAAATGGCAACTCGGGGATTTGTAAACATGAAATATGTTATGGGTTTGCCAGTTATGAGGTCCTACCAAGAATCCACGGAAAGTTGGAAATTTCCACAGTAAAGATATCTTAGGAAAAGCTGAAAATTATCAGTAAAGGCTAAAAAGAGAGCAGTTAAGAAAAAGGAAAAAAGTAAAAATAAGAAAGAAAACAAACAAGGCACATTTATTTAGGCGTGTCAGTCCCTGATCGTCATGAATGAAGAAAGCATAGAGAGTTTGTTCAGTATACACATTAATCTAAGGAAGAAAGACTTCAATAGTTGCTTCCCAGGAACCCAAAAATATTTGCTGGATATTCATGAGCAGCTGAGTCATATGGGAAAAGTTAGGCTTCATAGACCCACTCATTTGAATAAACTGAATGTGGTAACTACTAGTTGTTTAAAATCATAATAATGTTAATGTGCAAGAATTCTTACGTGTCAAATATTCTAATCTCTCAAAATGCACACACTAATTTATGTATTTGACAGAACTGTAACAAACACTTTTTACTCACTCCAGTTACAAGTTGGAGATAGAGACATGGTATGCCCTCAAGGGAGATAGTGGTCCCACTATAGTGTGTGGAGTGTGCATGAATGTAATAATTCTAGTACCACCAAATAAATACAGATACAGGTTTTTACAAGGACTTCAATTTCTGCTTCAGTGCTCTGGGAAGAAGCAGCTTTCCAACACTGGTGACAGCTGTTCCCTTGGGAGACTGCCCCATTCACTGGATTTCCCCCCCCTCCCAAAGTTGAGCTGAAAGCTGGAGTTCCTTTGAAGCTATCTATTAATGTCATTCCTGCCCTCTCCAGCTACAATGGACAACTCTTCATAGGACAGCCCCTCATTCATTTGTAGGACACTGTCAAGTCTCCATTTAAACCTCTCTCCTTTAGACTAAGGAATCCTCAAATATTAACGATTCCTGATTCATCATATTTTCAGACCCTCTATTTTACTGTTTCTATTCTATGAATTTTCTCCATTTTGGCAATATCCCTCCTAAATAAAAATATACAGAACTTATATAGAGATCCCTTGATATGTTTGTAAGTACAGACCACAGTAAAGAGTTTTGTATATGAACACCATACTTTAATATAATATAAAACTGTGTTAGCTTTGTTTTTAAGACCCTTTTTGTTGGTTCTATCCAAATTATGTATTTAAATATGTAAATATTTCATATGAACTACTGGATTTTATATATATTACATTCTGTCTTACAACAATTGATTTTTGATGTCCATTTATAAATTTCCACTTATCTCTATTAAATATAAGACTATTGGACTGAGCCTAGCATCTAGATACTGGTATAATTCTTGATAGTAATTTAACCATTCCTCATATTAGCCATCCTTTACTCATTTGTGTCCATTACAAGTGACTTAAAGGCAGACAGATGATAGAATAATTAGAAACAGGATGGAATTGGTCAGGGATACATGTTTCCCAGTTAACATAGATATGAAAGGGAATCCCACAGATATAAGAAAAGACTTAGCAAAAACATAACAAAGATAAAAAGAATGCCTATTATTTTGAGTCATTATATTGTACACCTGAAACTAATATAATACTGATATTAATTATACTTCAAAATAATAATAATAAAAATAATAATAATAGTGTCTATAGGCAAAGTTTTCCATGAAGCAGATTATATGTATTCCTAAAGAAATAGTTTCCAGGTTATAAGGACAGAGTAATCTTATCTGCTCACAGAAATTCTCTCCTCCAATAACACAAAATGAACAACCCATAAGGGAAATGACTGATAACATCATCAAAATTTTTTTCTTATAGTGACGTAATGCATGGAGCCCTGGGTGTGGTGCATAAACAATGAATTCTGGAACACTGAAAAGAAATAAAATAAAATCTAAAAAAATTCATTAAAAAATAGTGATGAAAAAAGGAATGAAGCAAAACTTAATATTGTACTCTTTAAAAACTGTGACGAAGGACAGAAAGAGTTTCAGAAAGGCTTAGGAAGGCTCAAATGCTACCCTATTCCCATTCCCTTCCTGAAACTCTGTTGGTAACTGACAAAATCCTGAGACCTCTCACAGTTTCAAGTAAATCTGGAGAAGAGTACACAGAGCTGGTAGGCTATCTTTTTTCAAAGAGTAGTTGACAGTTGAAACTTGTTGTTGGGAGAATCTGAAGTGGGGGAATTGAGCAGTAATGGTGATATTCTCTGATGGAAGTTAAGGTTCTGTAACAACACCCTGAATTAGAGAAATGACCCAAGTAGATGTACCTTGGTCTAGGACAAGAATTTCAAAGATAGCAGAATTTGGGTGTTCTAAGAAAAATGGCACTATTGACTATAGCCTCTACTGAGCTCTCCCCAAATTCCTTCCCCAGTTGTTACCTCATGTGCCAAAGTGATTAGAACACAGAATATCTAGACCCCCCCCACCACTGTGACTCAGAAGGAAAAACAAAATGTTTAGAGGTATAAATGAAAAGAGTAAAGTAGGCATATATACTTTGTCAGAGCACAGAGCATCTGATTGAATTGCCCAATCATGAGCAGGATGGAGACATTTTAATAACTCCAAATATACCACACTCAAAATGAAAAAGAAGCATTGTCATTAAAATCTAATCTAGTAAGCACTTACTGTATGTTAGGCACTTACATATAGATAGTACTTACATATGTTCTAAGTGTTATATATGTAGCTACATCTATATATCTCTTATCATCCCTGTAAGAATTCCAGTGTTATTATATATGCAGATATTAGATTCAATATCTTGCCAGAAAATACACAAATAGTGACAGAGACAGGATAGAATTGTCTGGCCAGAACTCATGCTATTACCCCTAGGTGATCTTGGTCTTCATAACCTGCAAACAAAAGGAAGAAAGAAATAAGACAAATAGCTCAAACTATAATTCAAGGAGCAGAAAGAAATTATTCATGATTCATGCTATAGAAGAACTTAAGAAAATAAGTTCAATAAAGTGGGGCGCCTGGGTGGCTCAGTGGGTTAAGCCTCTGCCTTCAGCTCAGGTCATGGTCTCAGGGTCCTGGGATCGAGCCCTGCATTGGGCTCTCTGCTCAGCTGGGAGCCTGCTTCCCCCTCTCTCTCTGCCTGCCTCTCTGCCAACTTGTGATCTCTCCCTGTGCCAAATAAATAAGTAAAATCTTAAAAAAAAAAAAAAAAAAAAAAAGAAATTCAATGAAGTAAGTGCTGAAAGACAAAATTATAAAACTATGGACTGAGCTGCAAAGAAAAATTATGGACCTGAGGAATCCAATAAAGGGCCTAATAGCATCTTTATAGAACTCATGAATATAGTGTAAACAGTAAGAAAAAAAGAGATGTCACTGAAGTTAATGACAAAGAGCAAAACTTGAGATAGTCATAGTGAGCACAAGGTTTAAAAAATAACAAAAGGATAAAGGAATATTCTAAAGGTATATCCAGCAAGCACTGCCGAGTTTTGAGAAAAAGAGCCGGTGGTCCAGGGTGTTGAGACAAGGCAAGGGTTCAAAAAATGTATCGTCAGCCATGCAGACTTTCTAAAATATATTATCACAGATATTGTGTACATTGTTCCAGACATAAATTTGCTTATGAATTGAAAAGTGAAAATATATTCTTATTTGTGATGATAAACCAAAGAAAATCATCCAAAAAATATTTAAAACAATAAAAGAACTGAGTAAGTTAGCTATGCATAAAACTAATGTATAGAAGCCAATCAGCAATATATCCATGTATATAAACACAGTAACCAATTAAAAGATCTAGTGAAAGAAAATATACCATTTACAATAGCAACAAAAATGGTAAACACTTAAGAATAAGCTTTTTGGTAAACGTGAGATTTATATAAAGGTAGCTTTAAAATGTTACTAGGGAATATATAAGAAGAGAACACCAATATATATCATTGGAAAGGAAGATGCAGCATTAAATATGTCCATTTTAACTTTTATACTAAAAATTTAAAGCAAAAATACTAATAAAAAAATTTGAAGCAGTTTATATGGAAAAATTAATCAGCAAGAGTAGTGAAGAAAATTCAGAAAAAAAAATGAGGTATGTTCAGGCCAGGCAGATACTAAACATATTATAAAGCTGTGATAATTAAAAATTGAAAAGATATATCAAAATAAAGATCAAAAATAGATAATGAACATCAAGAAATTTCATATATGATAAAGGTGGCACTTTGAATGAAGAGGGGAAGAGAGATTGTTTACTAAGTCATACCGGAAAACCTGCATCTATCTTTAAATTAATCAATTAATTATTTAATTAATTAAATTGTATCCCTATTTCATAACCTAAACCCAAATAAGTTGTCACTCAATCAAATTTTTTATACTTAAAAATGTAAACATAGACCTATAAAGGTAGAGATGGGTAAACGGTACTGGAGTAAAATTAGTAACTTTTGTTGATTCAAAGAGAAAAAAAGAAATCCATACAGTGCAGAAAGTATTCCCAATAAAGCTATCATACTCTGTACAATTGTCAATCCTACTCCTAATGAAAAAAACTGTAAATTAAAGTACAAGATGCCACTTTTCATCTGTCAAACTGTCTACATTCAAAAGCTGTGACGATGCACTGTATTGACAGGTGTGGAGAAAGAGGCTGATTCACACATTGCTGCAGAGTGTACACTGCTTCATTATCTTAAAAAGCAATTTTAAAATACCTCCAACTTTTTAAGTGCTCAAACCATTTGGTGTTGTGCTTAGTGATTCTACCTCTAAGAATTCTTCCTATAAATGAACTTGTGTATGTGTGAAATAAAGTTACTTGCAACAGTAGCTCTGGTATCAAAAAATACAAACCACCCAAATGACAAAGGAATGGCTACAATTACAGTACATCCCTGTAATATGATGCCAATTATCTGTTAAAAAAAAATGAGGGGCTCTGTATGTACACTTAAGGAACAAAATCCCATATATGTTGGTAAGCCACATACAGTGCATACAGTATACATAATATTTTACCATAAGTTCGAAAGAAAAATGAATATAAACAACATGTTTGTATATACATAGAAGATACTTAGAAATATAACTGCATCTTAAAATAACAGAAGTATTTTTTAATGAAAAACAAAGTTTTGAAATGGAAGGATGAGCAGATACACCAAGGGAAATAGGCTAGGCAATATTAATACCAACAATATAGAAATCAGGTTTGTTTTTTTTTTAAGATTTTATTTTATTTATTTGTCAGAGAGAGCGAGAGGGCGAGCACAGGCAGACAGAGTGGCAGGCAGAGGCAGAGGGAGAAGTAGGTTCCCTGCTGAGCAAGGAGCCTGATGTGGGACTCAATCCCAGGACGCTGGGATCATGACCTGAGCCGAAGGCAGCCGCTCAACCAACTGAGCCACCCAGGTGTCCCTCAGATTTTATTTTTAAGTGCTTATTTATTTTCTGGTTATAAAAAGTAAAGCATTATGTATAATGAAATGATAATCACTCATAAGAAATAGCATTAACATTTATAAAACTAAAAGCATAAAATATGACACTATATACCTAAAACATGGGGAGGAAAGAAGAATGGATTCAAACTTAAGATGGGCTGCTATATGCAGATGTTATATATAAACCTAATAGTAACTGCTATCAAAAAATGATAAAAGATGTGCAAAAAATAAACAGAAAGGAATCCAAGTATATCACTTGAGAAAGCCAACTCATGGAGAGAGAAAAGAGAAGGGAAGAAGGGAACAGAGAAGATCCACAAAAACAAATACCACAACATTTAAAAGTGGCAATAAATACATACCTATCAATAATTACTTTGAATATAAATAGTCACAATGCTCTAATCAAAAGACATAGGGAAAGAGAGGGAGAGAAGCAGACTCCTGGCTGAGCATGAATCCCAACATGGGACTCAATCCCACAACCCTGAGATCATGACCTTAGCCAAAATCAGGACTCAGATACTTAACCAACTGAGCCACCCAGGCACCCCAGACAAAATGGACTTTAAAACAAAGACTGTAATGAGAGAGACAAAGAAGACAAATAAAGACACTATATAATCATTAACGGGGCAATCCAGCAAGAAAACATAACAATTATAAATATTTACACACCCAACATGGGCGCACCCAAATACATAAAATAGTTAATAACAAATATAAAGGAACTAATCAATAGTAATAAAATGATAGTAGGGGACTTTAACACCCCACTTACATCAACAGACAGAAAATCAAGGAAACAGTAGCTTTAAGTGACACCGTGGGCCAGATGGATTTAATAGATATATTCAGAATATCCCATCCCAAAGCAGCAGAATATACATTCTTTTTCAAGTGCACATGGAACATTCTCCAAAATAGATCACATGTTTATGTTTATGGTCATAAAACAAGTCTCAGGAAATTATAAAGATCGAAGTCATTCCTCACATCTTTTTTGACCAAATGTAATGAAACTGGAAATCAACCACCAGGGGGAAAAAAAAAAAAAGGAAGACTACAAATACATGGAGGTTAAATAACATCTACCAAACAATGAATGGGTAAACCAAGAAATCAAAGAGGAAATCAAAAAGTACATGGAAACAAATGAAAATGAAAACACAATGAACCAAAATCTTTGGGGTTGCAAAAGCAGTTCTAAGAGGGAAGTATATAGCAATTGCAGGTCTACCTCATGAAGCAGGAAAATTTCAGACAATCTAAACTCACACCTAACAGAGCTAGAAAAAAGAAGAACAAACCCAAATCTAGTAGAAGAAAGGAAATGATAAAGATTAGAGCAGAAATAAATGGTATAGACACTAAACAAACAAACAAACAAACACAATGAAACCTGGAGCTAATTCTTTGAAAAGATAAATAAAATCAATAACCTCTACCAATTTCCCTCAACTCCCTTCTCCTTTCCATCTCCCCATGTCCTCCATGTTATTTGTTATGCTCCACAAATAACTGAAACCATATTGGAAGGGGAGGTGAACCCTGAGAGACTATGGACTCTGAAAAACAACCTGAGGGGTTTTGAAGGGGCGGGGGGTGGGAGGTTAGGGGAGCCAGGTGGTAGGTATTAAGAAGGGAACCGTATTGCATGGAGCACTGGGTGTGATGCAAAAACAATGAATACTATTACGCTGAAAAGAAATAAAAATAAATAAGTAAATAAATAAATAAAATCTAAAAAAAAAATCAATAAACCTCTAGCCATACTCATAAAAAGAGAAAGAAGGTGAGAGAGGACTCAAATAAACCAAATCAGAAACAAAAGAGAAATAACAATGGACATCACAGAAATACAAAGGGTTGTAGAATATTATGACAAATCATATGACAACAAAGTGGACAAGCTAGAAGAAATGAATAAATTTCTAGAAATTCACAACCTACCAAAACTTCCAATCAGGGAGAAATAGAAAATTTGGACAGACTGATTACTGGCAAGGAGATTGAATCAGTAATCAAAAAACTCCCAACAAACAATAGTCCAGGATCAGAGAGCTTCACAAGTGAATTCTACCAAATATTTAAAGAGTAATACCCATTCTTTCAAACTTTTCCAAAAGAACAAGAAGGAAAACTTCCAAATTCATTCTATGAGGCCAGCATTACCCTTATTTTAAACCAGATAAACACATACACAAAAAAGGGAACTATAGGCCAATATCTGTGATGATTATAGATGTCTCTATACCTTAAAGAACTGGAGAATCAACAACAAATTAAGCCAACGCCACACACAAGAAGGGAAATAAGATTAGAGCAGAGACAAATGAGATAGAAACTAGAGATACAGTAGAACTCATCAATGAAACTAGAAGCTGGTTTTTTGAAAGAATCAATAAGATTGATAAACCATTGGCCTAACTAATCCAAAAGAAAAGAGAGAAAGCTCAAATTAATAAAATTATGAATGAAAAGGGAGAGATCACAACTAACACCAAGGAAATAGAAACAATCATCAGAAGCTATTATCAACAGTTACATGCCAATAAGTTAAGCAACCTAGATGAAATGGATGCATTCCTGGAAAACTATAAACTCCCAAAATTGAACCAGGAAGAACTTGACAAGCTGAACAGACCAATATCTAGTAACAAGATTGAAGCAGTGATCAAAAACCTCCCCAAAACCAAGAGCCCAGGACCTGATGGATTCCCTGGGGAATTCTACCAAACTTTCAAAGAAGAAATAACACCTATTCTCCTGAAGCTGTTTCAAAAAATTGAAGCAGAAGGAAAACTTCCAGACTCTTTTTATGAAGCCAGCATTACCCTGATCCCCAAACCAGGCAAAGA
>PISX010015081.1:31681-50914 GCA_004024625.1 Mellivora capensis | reverse complement strand
TTTGTATGGAATCAGAAGAGACCCCGAATCGCTAAGGAAATATTGAAAAACAAAAATAAAACTGGTGGCATCTCATTACCTGATTTCAAGCTTTACTACAAAGCTGTGATCACCAAGACAGCATGGTACTGGCATCAAAACAGACACATAGACCAGTGGAACAGAGTAGAGAGCCCAGATATGGACCCTCAACTCTATGATAAAATTTTAAATTCTTATTCAACTTATTTCCATAGTTTAGAGCTCTAACATTCACCACTGATACAGTCAGAAACATTGAGCTTGGAATATTTTTCAAGACAGCTTTTGTCCCTGACCGAATCTCACTTCACATTTGTAAGGATCTGTTCTAGAAAGTCAAACTAGGCATCCATGGATTCAAATTTACTTTCTGAAACTTTTGAGGATCTCTATCTTCACTGACAAATCACAGGAAATTTTACATTTTTTCCACTCTTTAATAGTCGTCTCGCTCTCTGTTGTTCTGTCACCAGCTGGATTACAGTCCACTAATGGTGGTGGATTCCAAAGAGACAGAAGGCTATTTTCAATCCATTTGTTATTCTAATGACAAAGAATCTCCCCATAAGCCTTGTTAAAACCTCATTTAATCTAGAAAAAATAGAGGTACCAAGACACATAAGCAGGAACATGGTAATATCAACATCCATCAAAGCAGAAATAATGGAGTGGAAGGAAGCCTAAAAGAGTGGCCTTGGGAGGCATACAACCATTCCAGAATGAATCAGCAAGAGCTTTTAGCATTAGCTACCACATCATTTAACCCTCATTTTATCAGAAACTTGAAACCATCCGTACTTGTTTTCAAACTTTAGAGTATAAATAGTTAGAAAAACCATATGTACAGTCAAAACATGATAAATTATAGACCTTCTTTGACTTATTATGATGGTGTTATGTCCTGATAAACCCACTGTAAGTTGAAACTATCTTTAGTCAAAAATTCATCCAATATACACCTAACATAACAAACACCATAGCTTAGCCTAACCCCTTTGAATTTGTTCGGAATTTGCACTTACATTAACATAGAGTTGGGCAAAATCATGTAACACAAAGCCTATTTTATAATAAAGTGTTGATTATCTCAGGTAATTGAATTCTGAAAGTGAAAAACAAAATGGCTGTATAGGTACAGAATTATTTTAAGTGTATTGATGCTTAGCCTTGTGATTACATGGCTGACTGGGAGTTGAAACTTGCTGCCCCTGCCCAACATCATGAGAGAATCTTGTATGGCACTCCACTAGTCAGGAAAAGAGCAGAATTCAAAATTCTAAGTACAGCTTCCACTGAATGTATATTATTTTTGCACCATCATAAGGTCAAAAAATTCTATGTCAAACCACTGCAAGTCAGAGGCCATCTGTATAGAACAATAATTCACGCATGGATTTTAGAGATTATTTGTTGCACTTTAAAAATATATAACCTAAAGCCCAGAGTGGAGAAGTGCCCAGGGGTCTCCCCAAGAGTCTTTTTAATGGCCTCACTGTCATCTGAAATATGATTTTCCAATAACTGTTATTCTAGTCTTGTCTCTGTCATTTATTAGCAGCATAAGACTGGACAATTTGCTGAACATATTCATGCCTCAATTCCCTATATAACATAGAGAGCCTACTTTATCGTATCACTGTAAGGATTAAATGAGTTATATACAAGAAGAACTAATCATATAGTAAGCATTAAATAAATGATAGGCATCACTGTATCATTTATATAAAATTTTAGTATAATGCACCTGGGGAAATAAGTCAATCCAAATGCAACTCCACTAATCTTTTTTCAGCCTCTTTCCTCCTCTTTCTTTCACAGATAAATCAATGAGCACACAATGTAGAATCAGGAGACCCAGATTCAGCCTCAGCTCTGCCACACTCTCTGGTGACTTTGAGGAAATTGACTCACCAACATAGGCCTCAGTGTCCTCTAGAAGATAAAGTCAGATCAGGTGATACCTGTGATCCTAAACAACACTCCTTACAGAATGGATTCTAGCACCTAGACCATTGGCCAGGTGCCTAGGCCTTTCCCAGGATGCTCAGCCCATGGGAAAAGCTTCTGGGGATGCTCAGCCATACAGCATCTCTCAGGGACTGGAGGAAGATAAAACTCTCAGCTTAGCTCTCCATTCCAACAGTACTTCCCAGAAGTTACTCTGAAAACCAACAAGTACTCACTTTGATAAACTCTGGGCCTGTTCAAAGATTTCTCCTTCAAATGGTCTTCTCTACCAGCCTGCCACAGACCTGTACAATTCCCCTTTACCTTCCCCCAACATCATGAAGTTTTTGAGCTATTTTTAAGGAACTCTAGTTATTGAGAAGTGGGGTAGGAGTGCTAAATAGACTCAATCAGGACATGTTTATTCTTAAAGGCTTCTGTTTTCAATAAGTGAATGTCACCAAAAGAGACATCTGGGAATGAAATTCAGAGCTGTCATCTCTATAGGATGATCTCTGAAGCACTACCAGATTTTATTTTATTTTATTTATAAGATTTTATTTATTTACTTGAGAGAGAGAGCATGAGAGGGGAGAGGGTCAGAGGGAGAAGCAGAACCTCTGCTGAGCAGGGAGCCTGATGTGGGACTCGATCCCAGGACTCCAGGATCATGACCTGAGCTGAAGGCAGTCGCTTAACCAACTGAGCCACCCAGGCACCTTAGATTTTATTTTTTTTAAATGAGAATGGAATCTACTCTATGCCAAGTGTTGTTTTAAGAGTTTAACCTAGATTACTTCATTGATTCTTTACCACAATCCTGAGAGGTAGGTACTTCATTATTGTAATTTTTAAATGAGGAAACTGAGGCACAGTCTTATCATGATCAAGTCTGTAATTTTCCAACAAACATTGCCTACCTGTCCACTGCAAATAAAGTTAATCTACTAGTCATATTTATCTTGTAAGGTTTTGATATAGGGTTTTTTTTTACTTTTTTGGGCAGTGTTTGCTTACTCTGCTAGGGGTTTTAATCAAGCCTCCTTCATTTCTATATAGTAGATACATAAAATCATTAAGTACTCTTGAAAAATCTCAACAGGAATATTGATTTTTCCTACAGTTCTTCCCTGACATAGTTATTACTAACAAATCAGACTTATGCATGTTAAAATAAATTGACCTGGCATGTGCTGCTAAATACAATCTGAGTGATATTTGTCCAATGATATATCCAGATAAAATGATACTTGTGAGGGGTAAGAAACAGGGAAATATTTGTCATTTTTATTACCAGCATGGAAGTACGAATGCAAAGTTTATCTTTTTTTTCCAAAATTTTTTAAAAAATAAATTGTTCTTTAGATTTAAGTGTTTGGTTCCTGAATTAGTCAGGGTTTACCAGAGAAATAAAATAAATATACAGAATGTATGTGTTTGTGTATATATACATATATATGTGTTTGTGTGTGTCTGTCCTGTATTTTTGTACATTTATTATATATTTTTAAATTATATATATGTATGCATACATATATATATACACAAAAATGTATATATGTAACTATCTGTATCTCCAGTCTGAGTCCAAAGACCTGAGAAACAGGGGCATAGTGGTGCAAGTCCTAGTGCAAGGGTAGGAGAAAACTGATGTCCCAGCTAACAAAGTCAGGCAGAAAGAGCAAATTATCCCTTCCTCCACCTATTTGTTCTATTCAGACCCTCAAGGAATTGGAAAAGACCTACCTTCATTGGAGAGAGCAAACTGTTTTACTCAGTCTAGTGATCCAAATGCTAATTTCATCTGGAGTCTTCCTTAGAGACACCTAGAAATGTTTAACCAAATACCTGCAAACCCATGACCCAGTCAGGTTGACTCATAAAATTAACCATCAGAGTTCACAGTTTCTGTAAATCAAATAACATTATTTAAAAGGCAAATTGTACATTAGGAAGTTTAAAAAAAACTGTAAATATTTTTCTCTCAAATCATCCAGGAAAATAGACCAACTTCTGGGTCTTAGGGGTTCCATACATTTGTCCTTCTTCTATTCATCTGTAAAACTCCTTAAGGTTTAAAATCATGTTATGCAACCTCATGTTTCCCTCAAACCTTAGACTAGTTCTTAGAATGTAAGAGATGTAGAAAAACAATTGTAGAAAAATATATAGTCATTAAACATTTGAAAAGAATTATGAGATCAGCTCATTCACACTGAAATGTAACTCATAGGCAAAAGCACTTATGAGGACCCACTATGCACAGTTTTGGTCCTTCATGGCCAAAAGATCAAATGGAATGCATGTACCCCTTCCCAGAGGTATTCACACAAATCTTCAGTTCAGACCAAATTAATAGCAACTGTGGCCAACATCTTAATTTTTCCCTTGCTAAATTACTATGGAGATGAATTTTATCAACTTAATCCACCTAGCTTAAACTAATTCTTCATTAAAGCATAATTTTCTCCCACAGGGAAACTTCTAAATCCAGCAGATATAAGCATGAACACCCCTGGTTTGTTTTAATTATTTTTCTTAAATGAAAAGCTGAGCATATTTTGCTAAGGATTAAATCATCTCAGGTCTCACAAATTTGGTATTCTTGAACTAAATCCATGGTCTCATGTTGCAATTCTTTTGCAAATGGAAGAAAGTCACTTCATGTCACCATGGGAAAAGCATTTAAATGGCCCAGGAAGGTGGCAGAGGGCTTAGACAAGTCCACATCTCCTAACACTTCTGGTAAATTCAGTATTGATAACCTAAAAGAATGTGGATTACATTTCACCTTAAATCTTTAATAGACTTTCAAATTAGCTAGATATTATTTTGAGAATTTTAAACACTCAAAAGAATGAGAAAAGACACAGACTGAGAGGAAAATTGTTTGCAGAAAACCTTTCTGATAAAGGGCTGTTAACCAAAATATATAAAGAACTCTTAAAACACAACAATGAGAAAATGAACAACCCAGCTTAAAATCAGCCAAAGATCTAGACACCTCATCAAAGAAGATTTGCTGATGGCAAACAGGCATATAAAAATATGCCTAATGTCTACAATAGCCAAACTATGGAAAGAGCCTAGATGTCCATCAACAGATGAATGGCTAAAGAAGATGTGGTATATATACACGATGGAATACTATGCAGCCATCAAAAGAAATGAAATCTTGCCATTCGCAATGATGTGGATGGAACTAGAGGGTATCATGCTTAGTGAAATAAGTCAATCAGAGAAAGACAACTATCATATGATATCCCTGATATGAGGAAGTGGAGATGCAACATGGGGGACCAGGGGGGTAGAAAAAGAAGAAAAGAAACAAGATGGGGTTGGGAGGGAGACAAACCATAAGTGACTCTTAATCTCACAAAACAAACGGAGGGTTGCTGGGGGGAGGGGGTCGGGAAAGGGGGGTGGGGTAATGGACATTGGGGAGGGTATGTGCTATGGTTAGTGCTGTGAAGTGTGTAAACCTGGCGATTCACAGACATGTACCCCTGGGGATAAAAATATGTTTATAAAAAATAAAAATTAAAAAAAAATTGAAAGCTAAAAAAAAAAAAGGGGGGAAAAAATATGCCCAACATCATATGTCATTAGAGTATTGCAAATTGAAACAATGAGTTACCACTAGGCATCTATTAGAATGGCAAGAATCCAAAACAGTGATAACACTAAATGCTGGATAGGATGTGGAGCAACAGGAACTCTCATTCATTGCTGAGGAGAATGCAAAATAGTACAGCCACTTTGGAAGACTGGAAGTTTCTTGCAAAACTAAATATACTCTTACTATATGATCCAGCAACAATGCTCCTTGGTATTAACCCAAGTGAGATGTAGGTCCACAAATCATCCATACACAATCTTTATGGCAGCTTTATTTATAATTGGTGAAATTTGGAAGCAACCAAGAAATTATGCTGTAGGTGAATGTGTAGATAAAATGTGGCACATCCAGAAAATGAGATGTTTAGTGAAAAAAAGAAATGAGCTATCAAGCCACAAAGACATGGACAAATATTAAATGTGTAATACCAAGTGAAAGAAGACAACCTAAAAAGATCATATATTGTACAATTCCCACTATATAACATTCTAAAAAGTCAAAACCATGGAAAGAGTAAAAAAATCAGGGGTTGCCAACAGTTTGGGGGAGAAGATGAATAAATAGGTGGCAGACAGAGGATTTTTAGTACAGTGAAACTTATGTATGGTACTAAAATAGTGGACATATGTTATTACACATTTGTTTTGTTTTTTAATTTAATTTTTTTCAGTGATCCATAATTCACTGTTTATGCACCATACCCAGCTCTCTAAGCAATATGTGCCCTCCTTAATACCCACCACCGGACTCACCCAACCCCCCTACCCCCTCCAAAACCCTCAGTTTGTTTCTCAGAGTCCACATTTGTTAAAACCCATAGAATCTACAAGACCAAGAGTGAAAGCTAATGTAAATGACTTCAGGTGATAATGATGTGTCACTTCAATTTCATCAAATGTACCACTTTGTTGGGGAATATTATGCATGAGTAGGGGCAAGGAATATATGGGGAACTCTCTATTCTTTCTTCTCAATTTTGCTGCAAATCTAAAAAAGTATATTAAGGGCTCCTGGGTGGCTTGGTTAAGTGTCTGCCTTCGGCTTGGATCACAATCCTAGAGTCCTGAGATGGAGGCACACACTGTGCTCTCTGCTCATCACGGAGTCTGCTTCTCCCTTTACCCCTCCTCCCACTCATTCTCTCAATCTCTCTCTCTCTCACACACATAAATAAAATCTTTTTAAAAAGTATTTTTAAAAGTTCAAATTCTTGCTAAATCTCAGAATCCACTCTCCAAATGTATCCAAGTTCCCTTATTTTTATTTTTAATATATCTGCTTATCCTTAACCACAAAATATTTTACAAAATTCATCATCTTTTTGGAACTTCCAAAATGTATTTTTTAAATGTCTACTCTTTGACCCAACAATTCCATTTGATGCTCTCAATATCAAAGATATTTTTATACACACAAGAAATGTACACAAGGGTGTCCACTCAACATTGCTTCCAGTGTAAAAAATTTTTTATTTATGTTTTAATTAACAATGCAAAAAATTTAATAATTTTTATTAAATAATAAATTAATAAATAATAATAAATTAATAATAAATTAAATAATAAAACCAAACTATCCATCAATAGGAGAAAAGCTAAATATGTTATATCAGTACTATGTGATCATATAGAATAAGATGAAAATATGTGAGATCACATAAGATATTCAAGACATAGTGTGTCATTAAAAAAGCATCTAATTAATACATATTCTACAATATGTTCCTATAGTAAGGAACTATATGCACTAAGCAAATCTACATAGTTTAATAGTTATCCATATTTATTAAATGAATTGAAAATGCTTCAGAAAAATAAACTCCAAACTGATAGTATTTCCCCCCACCCTGGAAAGGAGTAAAATTTGGAGGAAGTTACACCAAAGTAGACCTTTATTTTGTCTTCATTGTTAGTAATCATTGCTAGCTGAATCTATTCATCTTGCATAACTGAAACTTTGCACCCCAAGAACTCTGATCTCCCCCTTTCTCCCTCCCCAAATCCCTGACAACCATAATTCTACTCTTTTCTCCTATGAGCTTAGTTTTCTTAGACTCCACACTTACGTGTTATCATGCAGTATGTGTCTTTCCATGCCTGGCTTATTTCACTTACCATAATGCCCTGCATAAACTATACCTTTAAAGCAGCATCAGAAATATGGAAAAACTGGGTTGGGAGTAAAGTGCTCTTATTAAAATGCTAAAAAAAATTTAATAACCATGATAGGAACATTGACCTCTAATAAAGCATATGTTTCATCATTGAATTATTCCCACTTTTACATGTGTGATCAAGCGTGAAAGTTTGCTTTCAATTTACTTCACAAGACCTTCTTCATATCCTTTTCCCCAAACTACACAGTGCATTATTAAAGCAATAAAATAAATCAGTTTCCACATAATTCAGCATTTGAGACATATCCAGAGAGTCTATCCAACAAGGAAGACCTTGAGAATAATGGTAAGAGAAATAGTTTTCATATTTCTGAGTGTCAAGATATGTACCCAATCAAAAAAAATCCTTTTCTTCAAAACTCAGGAACAAAATTTAGAATGCATTTCCCATTAAGCTTCTGAAATGTTACATCATCCATGTTAGCATCCAGATTCTTGGTCGTCATTATTTTTTACAGTGTAAAATTTTTCAGCATAATTTGAGGGGCACCTGCTTTGAGATTTTAGCTATTAGAATCCTGTAGGAAAATGATACTGGGTTAAGGGCAACTTTTTGGAACCATGTTGTTCAATTATTAGTTGATTACCCAGCTAGATTAAATGGTATAGGTAGAATGAGAACAAGATACCTGGAATACATCCTAGGCTCACCTTTTCAGATTCTTATATGAGGACTTGCACAATACCATTTGTACAAAATCACTTTGCATCAATTTGGTGCTAAGTACCCCCCCAAAAATCAGGTATATCTAGATATATGAGCTTTAAAAGATCCAATCGAATAACATTCCATTCATTTGATGGCCTTGTTAGCTTTGGAAAAATAAGTTTGATGTACTTAGACAAAAACAAATTCAGAGGATTCTATATATTCTATACACAACAGTGCTTCTCAGTCAGGGGCATTTTGTCCCTAGGGAACATTCAACAACGTCTAGAGACATTTTTTTTTTTTGTCATAACTGAAGTAAGAGACAGCTAATGACATCTAGTGGATAGAGACCAGGGATGTTGCTGAACATCCCATGATGCAAAAGATAGTCCTTAAGACAGAATTATCTGGTCTAAAATGTCAACAGTGCCAATAACATTATTCCAAGTTAACATTTTTTTTTCTCTCACTGCACATGTCAACCTCTTCAAAGAGTTGTCCATAGTCTTTATCTTTGTTTTTTTCACCTCCCACCTACCTCAGACCCCACCCCAATCTGGACTCTGCTCCCTTCATCAGAAGAAAACAACTGTCACTCAAGTTGCCAGTGAGCTTCTCTCACCCAGACCAATGAATACATCTCATCCTGTTTGATCACTTCCTTGGAAGATACTTTCCTCTTGCTTCCAGTACCCTAAATCCTCATAGTTTTCCTATTCTCCTTCTTCTCCATCTTATTTTTTAAGTTTATCCTCTTCATGTGGCTCTTACATATTAGGGTTCCAAGATTCATTTTTAGGCCCTCTCTTTAACTTTTCTCAAGTTACTCATTTCCTATTGCTGATGTAACAAATTACCACAGACTTAGTGGCTTAAAACAACATAAATGTATTATCTTACAATTTTATTATCTTACTGGACTAAAATCCAAGTTTCGCCAGGGCTGTGTTTCTTCTTAGAAACTCAAGAGGAAAATCTGTTCTCTTGACTTTCCAGCTTCTAGAGCTTCTCCTGTTCCTTGATAAGAAGATCCTTCCATTCTAAAAGCCAGTGGTGATTGGTCAAGTATTTCTCACATCACACTACTCTGAGACTGACTCTTCTGCCACTCTCTTCAACACTGAATGACCCCTGAGATTGCAATGGGATCACCTGAATAATCTAGGGTGCTCTCCTATTATGCAGTCAGCTGAATAACTACCTTAATTCCATTTGCTATCTTAATTCCCCTTTGCCATGTAAGATGGCATATTCACAGGTTTGGGGAATTAGGACATGGATATCTCTGGAAGGCCATTATTCTATCTACCACAGTAATTTACCTTCAATTACCATCCACTTGTATACAGATGACTTCCAATTTTACGCCTTGTATTTCTGGTCTAGACTACACTTCTAAATGCTAGATCCCCATACTCAAGTGTTGAAGAGAAAACTTCAGGCCCAAATCAAACTCCTAACTTTCCTCCCCAAAGATGGTCCTTTGTCAGTGGTCCTAAATCCTGTAAATGATATCACCAGGCATTCAATTATGCAGGCTAGAAATATGGGTATTGGTCATTTTTAAAAATATTATTTATTTATTTATTTGATAGAGATCACACGTAGGTAGAAAGGCAGGCAGAGAGAGAGAGGAGGAAGCAGCCTCCCCACTGAGCAGAGAGCCTGATGCAGGGCTCGATCCCAGGACCCTGGGATCATGACCTGAGCCGAAGGCAGAG
The DNA here is from genome assembly GCA_004024625.1 of Mellivora capensis. NCBI lineage: Eukaryota > Metazoa > Chordata > Mammalia > Carnivora > Mustelidae > Mellivora > Mellivora capensis. The sequence continues at coordinate 40,778 of PISX010015081.1, read as the reverse complement.
GCTTTAACCCACTGAGCCACCCAGGTGCCCCAAGTATCGGTCATTTTTAACAGCAACCTTTTAAATCCACTACTAAGTCCTATTTCTTTCCAAATATCTCATAAATTCATCCACTTCTTACCATCTCTACCGCCCCCACCCCATACCACTCTAATTCACAGACTGTCACCTCATCAAAACTATTAGAACACTCTGGTAACTAGTTCATCCTCACTTGCTTTGACCCCACCAATCTCCACTCTTCATACGGCAGAATGATCTTTTTGGAACTCAAATCTTATCAAGTCATTTTTCTGTTTAAATTCTTTAATGACGTCTGTTTTTCTAGGTGTAAAAGCAGAACACCTGACTACATGATGCATGGCTCTGCCAGGTCTAGCTCCTCACTACCTCTCCAGCCTCATATGGTAACACACCACATTGCTCTTCCCCCAGCCTGACAAAACACCCACCTCTCTCTCCTCACAGGACCTTGATACATACACACTGTTCCCTGCCTGGATTGTTTCATTTCTCTCTTATTGTATTTAACTTCTACCCATCTCTTAGCTCACAACCTAACCATTACTTCCTCAGTGAAACAGTCCCTGACCTACCTTCTCAAGCCTTAAAACACCATGCAACACTCTTATAACACTTAGCATCATGACAATTTCAAATTTCTTTGTGGCGTTTTTAAAGTAGTAATTCTCTATACAATAGTTTGATTGTCTATCCTTTTTTTTTAAAGATTTTATTTATTTATTTGTCAGAGAGAGAGAGAGAGAGAGAGAGCGAGCACAGGCAGACAGAGTGGCAGGCAGAGGGAGAAGCAGGCTCCCTGCCGAGCAAGGAGCCCGATGTGGGACTCGATCCCAGGACGCTGGGATCATGACCTGAGCCGACGGCAGCCGCCTAACCAACTGAGCCACCCAGGCGTCCCTTGATTGTCTATCCTATGAGAGCAAGACAGTGTCTGGGCTCACCATTGAATCCTCAATGCCTAGTGCAGGCCTTGGCCCAATGTTGACAATCAATAACTATTTGTTAATTGGATAAATAAGTGACTGAATCAATAACTAATATGTCTGTTGCTGTACACAGTCACAGGAATGAGCAGTGAGTCTTGCTGTTTGTTCACTCAACACAGGTTTACTAAACATGTTTCAAATACTAGTAACTCACTTTATTTGCTAGCTAGAATCTCCAGTTATACAAACAAAAGTTTAACAATTGCATTGTAAGGTTAAGAGGAAAGGAAAATGTTCTCCTGGTATTGCTTGATTTCTCCTCTACATATCATTCTCTTCCCCTGAGATAAATTTGAACCACTTTACAGGAATGTGGGTTGACTCTCTGTCCTCATCATCATTGACAACAATTCTCAGAGCTGCCAATGGCAGTTGTGGATATTATTGGAAATGACAGCAGGTTTCAACATGGCATTGACTTGCATGATGTTTTTCTAATGCTTGAGGAATTTGGTCATGTGTCAGATTTGTTCATGTTAAATGATCTGTTAGGTGCCATGATCTCCGGAAAGGTCATCTGTCACACTGTAGGCCAGAAGTGTCACCTCTGTTTAATGTGATATGAAGCCAAACTCCCAACCTAACTAGAGAGAAATTGACATATGTCACTGCTGACTGATCAAAAGTTGAAGGTCTCGGTTCACACCCACAACTGCACAAAAGCAAGCTCCCCTGCTTTAACCAGTGCTTAAACTAAACCTAACAATTTGACATTCTATGACCTAATAGAAATTTTTATAGAACTTTAATACCTGCAGTTTTATTGGCTTAAAGTAATCTTAAAATGAATATAAAGTAATACCTATAATGACTATTGTTATGACTGAAATGAGTGAAAACCTACTCTGGTAGGGGAGGGCGTTGTGTGCTAAAAAATGAAAGGAAGGAGGAGTAAGCATCAATATTAAACTGAATTTACCAAACAAGAAAGGTTTTAACCATAGAAAAGTCCAAGAGTTTATTTGCAGTTATGACTGTATGATATTTGCAAGGATCTCAAGTGATCCCTAAATTGGCTGAAGACAACATCATGCATGGCAAGATCTAGCTTGAAAGAAAACTCACAGCATCAGTTAAACTGAAACCAAGTTCTGTGACGTGTTCCTGAGAAGGAAGAATATAGACTCTTCAGAAATGTGCCCAAATAGTTATCACTAAGCTAACCAAAAGTGACAATTTTAAGAATTTCAAGGAAAAATAATGCAATTTAAATATCTGTGCTAAAATTACATGCATCCTTTATACTTGATGTATTTCGATATTGCAGAAAATATCAGTTGGGTTCATGCTGAGCCTTCGTCCCAAGATATTTAAAACTAAAAGATAAAGTGTGTGCTCTAGGCTGACATTTTATCCTTGATTTATATAATCCTTATAGGTTTCCCTTTTTGTGTGTTTTTCTTCATCACAGTCCAAGAAATTTTACCAATAACCTAGAAAGTTGTTGAGATTATTTCTATGGCTGAGATATAAGATGAGCCCTAAGAAAACCCATAAGTGTATACAATTTTTAAATGGACTAGGGTCTTATAGAAACCCAAATCCTTTTCCCCTTTAGACAAGAACTTGGAAAGAAAAAGCAGTTATTTCTCCAAAACATACAGTTGCTGCTAAAGCTGCCTGGGACTACTCTCCACACTTAAAGTTCTGTGCCTTTCCAAAATATCACAACACCTCCCACAGCACTAAATTCTTTCAGACATGGTAAGTCTTTATAGTCTCTTGCTCAACCAGCATGACTGCCTTCTCACACTTGAATGAGACATTGAACGATCTAAAGAGCATAAACGATAAAAAAGAATTGATAAATTGACATTATAATTTAGAAGTTTGGTACCACAAAGGGTATCATAAACAAAATGAAAGACAGATAAGAAGACATAAATATTGGACATAAATGAAAAAGGAATAGTTTCCAGAATATATAAAGAGCTTCTATAATTCAAAAAGAAAAGGATAAAAGGGAAGAATGGACGATGTACGAAGAGGAAATTCATAGACCAAGAAACCCAAATGGACAAGAGATAAAAGATATTCAACTACACTAGAAATTAGGAAGATGTAAATTAAAACAATGAGATAGCATCAAGTTGACAGAAAAAGATATAATACTGCAGAGTAATACTGCAGAGCTATGGTAATACTGCAGAGCTATGGGAACTGCAACATACTGTTGATAAGAGTTTAAATTGCTACACTGACTTTGGATAACCACTGACAACATCTAATAAAATTGAAAATTCTCAGACCCTACAACACAACAACCTTCTTCTAGGCCAGAAGAGGGGTTCTTCCCTCCCCATAAGAGATTTGGCAATGTCTAGAGACACTTTTCTTGTCATTTGTGGAGTTGCAAGGGCAGGGAAGGAGGAGGCCAGGGATACTACTGCACTCTAATGAGCAGAGGCTAGAAATACTGCTAACCATCCTACAATGCACAGGTCATTCTTACCCCTAAAGAATTATCTGGCTTAAAATGTCAATCGTGCTGAGATTGGAAACTGTAGTAGGTTGAATGGTGGCCCCCAAAAGATTTGTTTACCTGGAACCTGTGAATGTGACTTTATTTAGGAAAAGCACTTTTGCATGTGTAATTTAAGGATCTCAAAATCAAATCACCCTGGCTTATCCAAGTGCATTTAATGACAAATGTCCTTATAAGAAGAGAAGACACAGAGTAGTAGAGACACAGAGAAGAAGGCCATATGTCAGTGGCAGAGATTGGAGTAAGCAGCTACAGGCCAAGGAGTGCCAACAGCCACAAGAAGCTAGAAGAAGCAAGAAATGAAAAATCCACTAGAGCTTCTGGGGGAAGTGACTGACACCTTTGATTTTGGGCTTCTGCACTACAGAACTATAAGAGAAAAAATTCTGTGTTAAGTCACCAAGTTTGTGATAATCTGTTGTGGTAGCCTAAAGAAAGCCTAATAGTATATGTCCTAGACATATACTCAAGAGATACACTTGCAAATGTATGGGAGGGAAATATCAGGTTGGTTGTTGAAGTCCATTATGGCAAAAAATTTCTAACAGCCTGAATTTTTATCAAGAGGAATACTGAAAAGTGTACTGAAGTATATTTAGAAGTCTATCTGTGGAGTGATATATATATGGAGTGATACCATATATATAAAGTTTTAAAATCTGCAAAGCAATATTATGTAATATTTATGGATATCTAAGTCTGTGGCAAAAGCACAATAATATGGCTAATAAATACTAAATCCATAATCGTAATTGCTCATGTTAGGGATATGGAGAAAAAAGAGAGGGAAGAGGTGCATAGGAAGCTCTCTTTTTCACCTGAAATACTTAGTGTCTTCAGTTAAAATAAATAGGTCTGATGAAGATCTGGCCTGATAACAAGATCTAGAAGAACTGAGTATTTGGCATACTGTAATAGTCTCTATTCTTGTCTGATTTTATCACTTATGATAGATTAACTATTCAATATTTTTAAGAAATGGAAATGTATGCCATGTAAAATAAATGAGAATGATGTTGTCAAGGGAGTAATGCAGAGTGATTATGGGGAAACAGGTTACAGGTGTGGCATTGGAGCCAACACAGTAATGGAGCCCTAATGACCTAACCCATCACAGCACAGATGCTTCGTTTTAATGTTTTCTTCAGGAATTCTCCCTCTTTACCTCCCCATCTCTCTCTTCTAGTTCTTTTGTTACTTGATTTCAGTTGAGAACCTTCTTCTGTGACTTCCTCCTCAGTTTTTCCTTTGTGATTCTGGTTCAATATCAAATCTGTGATAATTGTCAGAGGGTAAAATGAGGATGGAGACCTCAGTCTTTGTTGTTTTGATCAATAGCCAACCTGGAAATTTACATCAGGGAGTTACACTCTACTAACTAGACTTCCCAGATTTGGAAAAATTGCAGCTATATTTTCCAAGGGACCTCTGAGCATAACAATAGAACTGTTTTATCAGTGTTTCTGGGTCCTGGCCCTGCAGGTCCTCTGGGAATGCAAGACCAGCTGAGCAACACAAATGCATTCAATGTGCCTGGCATAGCTTGTGACTACATACAAAGTTCACGTCCAGTTCATGATTATGGGCTTAGTCAAAGCACACAAAAAGAAGAGTTAGAAAACTAATAGGAAAAAATGATAATCACCAAAAAACTGTGGTTCTGGAGACACCTGGGTGGCTCAGTTGGTCGGGCATCTCACTCTTGATTTTGGCTCAGGGTCATGGAATTGAGCCATTTGAGGCTCTGTCCTCAGCAAGGAGTCTATCCCCAGAGAGATTTTCTCTCTCTCTCTGCACCCCCCATAAACAAATAAATCTTAAAACAAAACAAAAGCTTTGCTTCCAGTATGTGGGAAAGACTGATAGTTTGGAGATGTTTTGGGAAGTGGTAACATCCAGATTGCCTAACAGCCTAAAACACCTCGGCAATTGTTCCCATCTTCTTTCACATGGTTTCTCACAGCAAAGACTGGATTTTGGTAACTGAATGATTGACTTGAAATAAGAAGAAAGAACTCTAACATCTGTTCCTTTGGCCATAACAATTATTATAAAAGGAATCCCTTCACTCATGAATTTTTATATTAAATTTAGCACTTCCCAGTGTGAGATGGAAACACAGCATTATTCTTTAAAAAGTGAAAAAAAACTCTAAATTTCCATTTTTGCAGCTCATTATCTTTCTTTGTCCACCACGTATAATCTGTTCCAAGACTTGAAATTAGGAAGCTTTTCATAGCATTATTCTTGGTAACCTTAACATTAAACCCAAAGTTTCTAGAGAAATGCTATCTTTGGTCTTTGCATATAATCTATTCTTTCTCTAAGATGTACTCCATAGAATAGAAATGAAATATTCATGCAGTTATCTATTTATTGTGTACCCACTTAGTTAAACTGGAAGTTCCATGATGGGAAAGATAGTGACTGACTTATTCACCACTCTATATTAGTGCCTAGCATAAAGTGGGTCCTATACTAGGTGCTTATAAGAGACTCAATTATGCCCCCCACCCCCGCAATTCGTATATTTTACTCTAACCCTATTATGACTATATTTGGAGATAGGTCTTTGAGGAGGTAATTACAATTCAATGAAGTCATAAAAGTAAAACCCTTATTCAGTGGGAATAGGGTTCCTACTAGAAGAGATACGAGGGTTCACTCCCTCTCTCTGCTTTCACAGACTAGAGACCATATATGAGGAAAGGTCAAGAAGATGGTTATCAGTAAAACTGGAAGAGATGTCTCACCAAAAACCAACCCTTGTAACATCTTGATCTTGGACTTCTAGCCTCCAAAACCATGAAAAAGTGAATTTCTGTGTTTAAGCCACCCAGTTTGTGGTTCTTTTGTGGCAGCTTGAGGTAACCAATACGTTGCTCAATAAATTTTTCCAAAATACACGGTATTGTGTTGATGGTGATGATATAACAAATTACAGTATGATAGAACATAAACACTAAGTATGAGAAAGTAGAAGCTACTGAATCGATATTAAGGAACTCAGATTTGTTCTTCAAATACACAAAAATAATTCTTACCCACAGATCAAAGGTATTTAAATTACATTTAACAAGCCTAGATGCAGAAAAAAATTTCATTTTTGATTAGATTGTTTTACATGGAAATATTTAATCCCATTTTTAAAACATACTTGACCTCTTTATCCATTTTGGTAATTTATATGGTTATTAAATAATAACTCAAAATTTTCAAACAATCCAACAAATGTTGAATAATTCTATGTCCAAAGTACCTTGATTGCCTGAGGCCTTTATTCACTTGAACATAGGTTGAAGAAGAAATCATTAATATTCCTTCAGGACATAAGGCATTTGTGTTTCTCTTATCTTTTCTCAATGCCCCCCATTCATTTACTTCATTGTACTTACCACAGTTAGAAATTCTAGAGGCATGTGTTTTTTAATCTGATTCTCACAAAACATAGAGTAAACTCCATGAGGAAAGCAATCAGAGCATGGTATTTTCTGTGCCTAGTCATGTCCACCATATAATAGTCAATTAATAAATATTTCTTGGGTAAATAAATACATTTTAGTGGCATAACTAAGTTTTTTTACCTTAAAACCAAACTCCAAAGGCAAATAAAACCCCTTGTCTTCTTTTTAATATCTAAAACCAACCCAATAAGATCAGAAACTTTTAAAGGACCATTTTGGAATTACTTACTTACCCTTAGAGCTCTGTACTACAACCACAGGCAACACAAAAACATTTTCTCTTGCCAGAGCTAAAGGAATACATCAAGGAAAATAAATGTTGCCAATGACTTCCAAACACTCTTCTGGGTGATTGGCAAAAAGAGGATAAAACTGGCCTTGCCAAGTGGACCAGTCATTCTCTCTGAATCAGCACTCAACATGGCTGACTTAGCACCCAGAAACTGTTCGCCAAAGTCCAGGAAACAAATATACAGACTTGATGAATGTGAACATGTTTGCTTTTGCTATTCATTCTGACTCACAGTGACTGATGTGTGGTGCTATGAGTCATAATGAAAAATCTCAAAAATCCAATCATTGGTACTCATAGTGAGCTTCTTTTAGCTAAGCCTCCTGAAATTGTATCTGAGCCAAGATCTTGCCATGTTCAGGTGACTAGGGTCATTATCTAATCATTTATATTTCTGGAAGGGAGGCCCTTTAACAATAAGCTGGGGGTGTTCATAGACTTTAAAATTAATTCTGTCAAAAAATACATTACAAAAAAGCAGAAGTTCATGATAAAAATGTTAAGTTGGTTTAAGGTTTAATAACTCTGCATTCTTATCTTCTAGTCATTTACTCTGTATATGGGGATGTGCATTAGAGTCAGTGGGCCTACTAATCAGCAAGGAATAACTTGGGGAGGTACATTAAGCCTTTGAGGCCATTAGGATACCATTCTGTTCATTGGAGAAGGTCATTTACTTATAGCAAGGAGCCAAGGTTCCTCTCACAGATGAGCCATCTAATCTCAGCTCACCCACATGAGCCTGCCCATTTGTGCATTTCCCCAGATCAATTTCCTCTTTAGGTTTTCCTTTATTTGTTCTATTTTATTTCTCCCATTTTATAGTCACATTGTCTAATTTAAACTTAATTAAAACTTTCAATTAGAGGGAAAAAAAAAGATAGCTGTGGAGACCTCCCAGGAAACACTTCATTAATGGGAACCACTCAATAAGCAAAACATCTCACTCTGCAGACTAGATCCAAAGCTGTGGCTTCAAAGATCCAACATGTTTTTCCCAAAGCCTGGCTCAAGTTGGCCAGTGGTAACAGAATGCCTCAAGGCTACAGAGTTTGGAGTCTAAGACCACAGAGCTCTGGCTTGAGGGGGAGGAGATAATTGTGTCCACCTGATGACTGACTGATTTTGGAGTGAACCATGATCCAAAGGAGAGCAACCAAAGCCAAATCTATGACAGAACTTTTTCTGGAACTACTGGAGAAAATGTTCTATCTTCTCTATGATTCTTTAAACTGATAAGATGGAATTTTGGAACTTCTAGAAGCCTAGTAAGCAAACAAAGAGCAAGACAGAACCTGAAAGTCCAAGAGACAAATTCTGGAAAATGATACTTGAACACTTGATCCAGCTGTGTCTGAAGCCAAAAAAACAAACAAAAGAACCAAACAAGTGTCCTTCTATACTTTTTTTTTTTTTTTTGCCTCAGACCTACTGAATCAGAATCTGCATTCCAACAAGATCCCTAGATGATTTGTATGACCATTAAAGTTTCAGAAGCACTAACTGGCTTGAGCCCTTTTTTTTTTTTTTGATCCAATAGTACTTTTATTATTTTTTTTAATTTTTATTTTTTTTTATTTTTTTTTATAAACAAATTTTTATCCCCAGGGGTACATGTCTGTGAATCGCCAGGTTTACACACTTCACAGCACTACCCTATGACCCAGCAATTGCACTACTGGGTATTTACCCTAAAGATACAAACGTAGTGATCCGAAGGGGCACGTGCACCCGAATGTTTATAGCAGCAATGTCTACAATAGCCAAACTATGGAAAGAGCCTAGATGTCCATCAACAGATGAATGGATAAAGAAGATGTGGTATATATACACGATGGAATACTAT
>PISX010015081.1:0-31581 GCA_004024625.1 Mellivora capensis | reverse complement strand
CATTCTGTCACTTATAGCTAAAATACTCTTAATAAATATAGGTACGTTCTATTATTATTTGTTTTTACAAAATTGAATACTAAGACTTAAAGAAGTATAGTTGTTCAAGGTGATGCAGATAGTAAACAGTGGAGCTGGGCTCAAAATTTGGCCTCCCTGATTCCAAATCACATGTCCTTAGCTCCTGGGCCACACCTCACTGACTCTGTTTGACACTGTCATCAGGTCTGATGGGGGAGGCCAGCAGGCTGAAGACTCAAAGAAAAGCTGCAATTCGCATCTGAAGGTAGTCTACTGGCAGAATACCTTCTTTTTAAAGATTTTATTTATTTATTTGAGAGAGCATGAGTGGGGGGGAGGAGCAGAGGGAGAGGCTGACTCCTTGCTGAGCAGGGAGCCTGCTGGGGGCCTCATTCCAGGACCCCAGATCATGACCTGAACTGAAGGCAGATGCTTAAACAGCTGAGTCACTGAGGTGCCCCATGGCCGAATTCCTTCTTGTTTGGGGATGGTCAGCCCTTGTTCTATTAAGGCCTTCAACTGACTGGATAAAACCCATCCATATTATGAAGTATAATCTGTCTTACTCAAAGTCCACTAATTTAAATGTTAAACTCATGCCTAAAATATACCTTCACAGAAAACACCCAGAATAATGTTTGACCAAATATCTGGGCAATGTGGCTCAGCCAATGTGACAGGTAAAATTAATAATCACAATTAATTTTATGAACTGATGAAAGCAGTACATTTGCCTCATTGTGTGGAGTCTGGAAACTTCCACCACCTAAAAGAAGGGCAGCATTAGGCTCACCCTAAAGAGTGGCAGCTACCTCTCTTACCCTGTCATAAGGCCATGCTCCAGAGAGTTTTGTACATCCCTATAGTTTGTCCTGGAAGCTCAACAGAGGCCAGGGTGGCCACAGCTGCTCCTGCTCAGGGGCTTCCCAGGTGATGGCATGAAGATTCTTGTCAAGACAGGAATCAAGACAGGCGAAAAAGCCTGCTGGTCATCAGAAATAGGAAGGGCAGACTAAGAGGGCATGGCTGGCTATATGGGCTCTCACTTCCTAGCTTTCCGTCCTAAAAGGACTTTAGCCACCCTAAAAAGAAACACCGTATAAAACTAGACTCATATTGAGTACTTCATCAGACTCCTACCTCTTCCTGATTTGGCTTTTATGTTTAACATCCTTGTTTATTTTGTGGTTTGGATGGCATGTATTTCAAAGAAACATTTGGATTTCTTCACATCACCCTTTAGCTTACCACCTTGGTTTTATTTAAATTAATTTGTATTTATGCTTTAAAATAGATGTTTATCTACCATATTCTCCTTATTTTTACTTCTACCTCTAAGTTTATTCAATTTTTCTATACTACTTCCCCCATATTTGCCCTAACAATTATTTTATTTTCCAAACAGACACAGTCTGGGAAACCCATAAGTTACCTATCCCACAGGATAAAAGTCCCTCTATTAGAAGGCACGCCTGATTTACTGGAATGATGGCCTCTCCTGACTTACCACATTCATTTGCTTTTATATGAGAAGGTGTAGAGTATTAGATCCACTCTTTCCAGTGTAAAAACACAACGTGCCATAAGCCAGAAGGGCACAGTGTTATGTGCAATTATGTTTTCTAGTCCTTTAAGAACACCATTTAGTGATATCCTCTGATAGGCATTGTAGGCCTAACCTCTGGTTCCTTACAGAGGAACCTAAACCTTACAGGCCTACTATCCTTACAGAGCTAAGAATGCAGGATACCCTGGTCACACAGCAGACAGCCATGATCCGGATCCACACCTGTGATGCCAAGTGGACAGTAAGTGCACTTATTGACAGGTTGCCCCAAGTCCTTCCTTCTGCAAATTCAAAAGGGAATCTATTTGTGGATTTCTTCCTCCAATGACAAGAATCAAATAAAACTCTCTGGATCAGGAGCTAACCTCAAAACAAACAAACAAAAGGCTTTACAGCAAAGTCAATGGCAGGATCCATATTAGGGTTCCTGGACTTGAATATTAGTGCATGAGATAAGGGAGGGAGCTTCTCCACCTCCAGATTCACCTACAATATTTTTGGAAAGCTGAGAAACAACAGAGGTTTTTTGTCTCTCTACTTCTCAATACATCACCAGGTTACAGTCCTCAAGAAGTAACTTTAGGGGTGCTTGGGTGACACAGTCAGTTAAGCATCCAACTCTTGATTTCGACTCAGGTCATGATCTCAGAGTCCTGGGATCAAGCCACACATCAGGCTCCATGTCTAGCACAGAGTCTGCTTAAGATTTTCTCTCCCTCTCCCTCTGCCCCTCCTCCCTGCACATTCACTATCTCAAATAAATAAACAAATCTTTAAAAAAAATTTTTAAAGAAGTAACTTTAAACAACCTAAAATGAAAATCTTATCAAGTCATCCCCGTGCTTTAAACCCCAAATGATTCCTACCTGTCCAGGATCAATAATAAAAACATCAACACCAAAGGCAGACATTGTTTGCTATGGGCCAGACACTGCCCTACACATTCTACCTTTACGTGCCCTTCACCTGTCCTTGTAACCTACCTCATAATCTGTCTTGTACCCATGCTGAACTTCTCCACCTCCTCAAAATGCCAGGTTCCCTTCTTTCTGAGGCTTTCTGATATGATATACTCTTTTCTGATAACACTCTTCCCCAATTCTGTCCTGATCAACTCCCCCCTTAATTATATCAGCTGAATTATATCTCTAGGGAGCATCCCCACTGCCCCCCTCAAAGTTACTTCCCCTTCTTATACACTTATACATTATATATACAGTGTAATGTTTATTACATGTACAATTCCTTCAGTGTCTGTCTTCTCCACTAAATTATGAGTTTCACAAAGGCAGAATGGCATTTGTTTGTTTTACCTGCCCCATAGGATAAAAAAAAAAAATCAGATGTACCCTCAAAACATCACCCATTGTTTTGCACACAGTATACCCCCAGGAATGTTTGATGAGTGAATACATGAGAACAATGCCCTCATGACATAAGACATAACAACATTATTTCTAATGTCTTCCTACTTCTCTAGAATTTGGGATCCCTTTGTAGGCTTCCCTCAAGAAGTTTCACTGCCCAGTATGCCACCTGTCAATCACTTAACAGTGAGTTATTTATATGCACTTTCCACTGGGCCTAAGGCAATGACACCTTCCCATCAAAGACCAGGCTCAAGCCCCTCATAACACTCTTCCCAGTGACAATCCTTGAGAAGGCCCCACGTGTGTCTACAATGTCACCAAACCTAACTTGTCAAAGCCTTGAAGGTACTAAATGACAACTTGGTGATACATCTCAGTATGACACTACCAACGTATCATCCCTGGGGAAGAAATTTTTATTGAGGATATGCCTACTATTTGCCAATATCATTAATAATGACAATAATGACATCATAATTGATTCTTGAGTACCAATTCATACTAACCCCAAAAGAATACTAATCTACTGTGTCAATGTAGTTCTCTATCATCAGAGAACCACAGACATCAGAATTACCTGAGGTTTATTGGAAACACAGGTTTCTGATATATACCCCATAGAGACTGGAATGAAAATCTCTCAGAGTGAGGTCCATTAAACTCCCCCTTAATACACCTTAAAATGTGGGAAGCATCACACTACACTAGTCTTTTCACAAATTGTCTCAAATCCACCTTCCCAGCTTGTTAAATTAACCCCTCTCACTCACTATATCTTTTTTTTTAAGAGAGAGAGTGAATGAGAGAGTGGGGGTGGGGGGAGGTAGCACAGCGGGAGAGAGAGGGAATCTTAAACAGTCTCCACATCTAGCTTAAAGCCCTATATGGGGCTCTCAATCTCACAAACTGAGCCAAAATCAAGAGTAGGATACTTAAACAACTGAGCCACCCAGGCACCCCAGCTCACCATATCTTTAGAAATGGATTCTAGACCACTCTGAAAAGGATCATCTCCCTTCATTTTAGTTCCTAGAATCCATCTGCAACCCCAGGTGGCCTGATAAGGATAAGGAACTGAGAAGAAAATAACTGAGGGGTTTTTACACACATGTGTATGAATACGTATACACTCAAAGCTAAGTATCTTTTAACTTTTTATTTTGAAATAGTTATAGATTCACAGGAGGTTGCAAAGGAAAAGTCAGGACAGACCAGTGTACCTTTCACCCAGTCCCCATGAATATTAATACCCTGTGTTGCTAAGGCATTATCTCAAAACCAGGTGGTCATTGACCTTTTTCAGATACATGCAGTCATTTATGTGTGTGTAGTTCTACGTAATTTTGTCACATGTGCAGCTTTGTGTAACAACTATTAAAAATCAAGATATACTCATCACAAAGTTCCTTTGTGCTATCTCTTTGTAGCCATATTCCCTTCTCCCACCCTTCACTCCTGGCAAGCACTCTTTTCTCTATCTCTTTAATTTTGTTATTTTAAGAGTGTTATACAAATGGAATCACACAGTGTGCAGCCTTTTATAATTGGCTTTTCCATTCAGCATAATTCCCTTGAGCTCCATCCAGGGCATGTTGAGTTGTTATGAATACCTATAGTTCATTTCTTTTTATTTCTGAGAAGTTTTCCACAGTACAGATAAACCATGGTTTGTTTAACCATTCACCAATGAAAAATTACTTGGTAGTTTTCAGGCTTTGGCTGAATAATGCTGCCATGGACAGGCATGTCCAATTTCATTGTAAACATAGTTTTAATTTCTCTGGGATAAATGTGCACAAGTGTAATTGCTGAATCGTACTCTAACTCCATTTTTAGCTTTGAAAGAAACTGACAGACTATTTTCTAGAATGACTGTAACAATTTTACATTCTCACCAACAATTTCTAAGTAATCCAGTTTCTCCACCTCCCTACTAGCCTTTGTTATTGTCACAATTGTGTCTCTGCAGAAAGGGAGAGTTTTATTTTTTCCTTCCTAATCTACCAGGCTTTTGTTTCTTTTTCTTGCCTCTATCATTAGGAAGAATTTCCAGTAGTATGTTCAAATAACCCACAAGGAATTAAGAGAAACACAGGAACAGGAACAGTGGAAACAAACAGAAACATATAAAATGAGTACTTGAGTCCTAATGTATCAATCATTGCTTTAACTGTAAGTGGTCTAAATACATTAAATCAATGACAAAGATTGCCATAATGGACAGAAATTCATGACCCAATTGTTCCGTCTATGAGGAACTCACTTCAAATGTAACAATATAAGTAAGCTGAAAGCAAAAGGATAGAAAAAAGACATCCTAAAAATATTTTTTAAAGCAGAAGGGGCTATATTTGATATAAGACAAAGTAGACTTCAGGGCATAAGAAATTACAAGATGTAGAGAGGGATATTATATAATGATTAAAAGATCAACCCGCCAAGAAAACACAGCAATGCTAAATGCAAATATACCAAACAACAGGATTGCAAAAACATGAAACAAAAACTGACACAGTTGAAAGGAGAAATGGGCAAATATATCATTACAGCTGAGGACCTCTACATCTTACTCTCAACAACTAATAGAAATATTAGGCAGAAGTCAGCAAGGACACAGAAGCATTTAACAACACCAACAATATCTAATTGACATATATAAAACTTTCCTCCCAAAAAGAGGGAGGAGTTTTCCCGTTTTTCCTGTTGGTTGAAATTATTATATTAGTTTAGGTTGTACTAGTATAGTCAATTATCTAAGAAATTTGAGTAGAAGATAAAAATCAGAGTAAATGACTTCAAAGATCTTTTCCAAAGCAAGGATTTTTTACTTTATGCCACAGTTTGCTTGGTGTTTTGGTTTGGGAGATGCCTCTGAAAGGAGAATGAGCACTGGGTGTTATATACAACTGATGAATTACTGAACTTTACATCTGAAACTAATGATGACTAATGGATATGTTGGCTAATTGAATTTAAATAAAAAAAAAGAAAACAGGCTCAAGAGGTTATTGACTAGGGACTTTTACTTAGAGCATCAACACTAATCACTGGTCCTTTTTTACAAATACTATTTTAATTTGAGTATAGTTGAGACATAATGTTGCATTAGTTTCAGGTGTAAAACAGTGATTTGACAAATTTATACATTATGCTATGTTCACCATAAATATGTAATACACATTCAAGTGCCCACAGAATATTCTCCAAGACAGACCATATTCTGGGTCATAAAACAAGCCTTAGAAAACTTAAAAGAATTTAAATCACACAGAGTATATTCTCTTATTATAATGAAATCAAACTAGAAACCTACAAGAGAAGGATAAGAAAATCTTCGAACATGTAGAAATTAAGGATGTTTTAAAACCTCTCCTATCACATCTCTCCTCCCACTTTACCTCAATAGATTATTAATAGTATAAAATTGTTCTTTCCCTCACTTATCCATATATTTGTCTTGCAATATCTGAGGACATTAAGCAAAGGAAGGAAAAGCACATAAAAGTGAAATTATATTTCCAACCTGAAAAACTTCCTTATTCTCTTGTTTTAGGAAAAGTGGAAGGCACTGATGAATCCCCAATCCTGTAACCTCTGCCTGAGCTAAGAGAAAATCCTAAGTAATTAAGGATTTCCAATTTATTCAGCTGAGATTTCAGGCATCAGGGCTAAACCTGCCCTTTTCTTCAGTTGCCTACTTCCTTCTGACAACACACAACCTTCAGGTACATAAAGCAAGGGAGGAATGGGTCCACTGGGCAGCAGTGTCATGATCTGTAATCAGGTGTAATTTCAGTAGAAAATTGCCTTCTTCCCTTTTCCAGAGATGAGAAGTAGTGCATGAATCCAACAGAAATGGTTCATTCCTGCCCCTTGAAAACTTGGGCCAGTTAGTCAAGACTTCAATCTGTTCTACTCAAATTAAAGGGCCTCTGAGTGACTTTAATCAAAACACTGATGGACAGCAAAAGAGCCCAGACAGCAGTGCCCTTTTCACTTGGGTCTCAGAGCTGAAGGAGAGAAGCCAGTGACACAAGACTGTGGTGTTTACAGAGGTGAGACTGACAAAAGCAGGGCGGATGGGTCTTCAATTGTTTCCTCTGGCATGTACTGAAATGATGTAAAGGCAGTCAAACACACCGCAGTCACAAGTAGAGAGGTCCCATTTTGTCTGCAAACACAGGTGGTGCCTCTACCTTGGCTTCTTTAATCAGTCTTTACATCCCATTGGTTCTTCTATGGAAAACAGCTACCTGGTTCTAACAGTTATGCTTTGATGGAAAGACAAGTGCTATTTCTTCTATTTAAATGCATTATTCTGCTCCCTTGGTGGCTCCCTGATACTCTTGGGATAAAGCTGAAATTCCATACTATGGCTTACAGAAAACCCTTCATGAGCCACGCATACCTATGACATACCTTCAACTTCATCTCTTACCAGCCTTCCCCTCTGTTCTCTACTGCAGTCAAAATGAACTTCTACCAGTTCCTCCACTGCATCATGTCCTGTTTACCCCTTGACCTTTGCCTATTTTGTTATATTTAGCACAGACTTCTGCCTCTCTACCTGGTTAACTCTTAATCACACTTTAGGTTATGACGGCAGGGTTTGGGTAGCTGTGTTACATAGTGTAAGCACTATCAGTAACAAGCCTGGCTCCCAGATGCTGACTTGAGACAAAGAGCATAAAAAATCCTAGGAAAGGAGGGCGCCTGGGTGGCTCATTGGGTTAAGCCACTGCCTTCGACTCAGGTCATGATCTCAGGGTCCTGGGATCAAGTCCCGCATAGGGCTCTCTGCTCAGAGGGGAGCCTGCTTCCCTCTCTCTCTCTCTGCCTGCCTCTCTGTCTACTGTGATCTCTCTCTGTCAAATAAATAAATAAAAATTTTTTAAAAAAAATCCTAGGAAGGGAAAACCACTGCAGAAAGTATTCCAATATTAATAAATGTGCTTTAGGCTTTGGATTTAGTGCTTTCAGAGGCATCCAATGGATTTTTATAAGAGGATTGAGATACAGTAAGTTGTGAGCTGGGCTAGATCCTTCTAGGATATTTTCTAATGCAGAGCCCAAGATTCCAACATCTTCAATGTCTTCCAAATTTTAGTTTAACTGTGCACATACTCTAAAGAATTATGTTTATGCTGACCTTTATCAACAAGCCAATGTTCCCCACGGAAATAAAAATGCATTCTGAGTGGTTTCATGCCAACATCGGTGGCTGCTAGGCAGATGAAGAAGCTCCAGAATAGTCTAGGCCCCCCTCCCCAATAATGACCCTGGGGAAAAGACAGCCTCAGGGCTTTGAGAGTGGTTCTTATCAGGATGGGACTGGAGCACCTGGATTCTCCGGTGGAGAGAAGAATCAGAGAGATGGCTTTTTTTTCCCCCCCACAGCCTTAGACTTGAGACTTCCCTTTTGTATTTCCATTTCCCCAGTAGCAAAATGCAGGGAAGACCCCAGATAAACTTATTTCCTTCCAGTCCCAACATTCCATGACTAAAACATTAACTTGGTCCAGTAACTTGCTTTCCAAGTGTGCCCCTAGATAAGCTAAACCAAAGAGAAACTACCAGAGGAATATCCAAGCAAAGATATAATTTGTCTTTGGGTAGACAGAAAGTTACTGCTCAAAGAACAATTTTCTATTTTCTCCTCAAGTGACTCTCCACAAGAGCCATGCTTAGGGTCAGATGCAGACAGAAGAGATGCTATCCCTTGCTTACCCAGGCTGTGGCATTCTTCACACAAGACCTTAGGAAAAGTTATGCCTCCATCAGAAAGGATGAATACCCAACTTTTGTAGCAACATGGACAGGACTGGAAGAGATTATGCTGAGTGAAATAAGTCAAGCAGAGAGAGTCAATTATCATATGGTTTCACTTATTTGTGGAGCATAACAAATAACACGGAGGACAGGGGAGATGGAGAGGAGAAGGGAGTTGAGGGAAATTGTGGGGGGAGATGAACCATGAGAGACTATGGACTCTGAAAAACAACCTGAGGGTTTTGAAGGGGCGGGGGGTGGGAGGTTGGGGGAGCCAGGTGGTGGGTATTATGGAGGGCACCCATTGCATGGAGCAATGTAAAACTATGAATTCTGTTACGCTGAAAAGAAATGAAATAAAAGAAAAAAAAAGTATAGACCCTGAGATCTCCAGATGGTTTACTATCTTATCTAGAATTAAATAAAGGAATTGGGCACCTGGGTGGCTCAGTGGGTTAAGCCACTGCCTTCGGCTCAGGTCATGATCTCAGGGTCCTGGGATCGAGTCCCGCATCGGGCTCTCTGCTCAGCAGGGAGTCTGCTTCCCTCTCTCTCTCTCTGCCTGCCTCTCTGTCTACTTGTGATCTCTCTCTGTCAAATAAATAAATAAAATCTTTAGAATTAAATAAAGGAATTAAGTAAATTTTGTGTTCTGTAAAAATTCCATGTTAGCACTCAGGTAAAGACAGAAGCAAAACTATTTACAAATAGATTGATAAACCAGAAAATCTTCGATAAACAAAGAGACACAATATTTTGCAGTTATTTAAACTCAGCATCACACTGGCTAAAAGGGTACTTACTAGCCAGTGTCTGAAAACTCAATACCTTCTACTTGTAATAATGTATTTCGGTCTTCCTGTCAGTGTGGAGTATGTAAATGAGCATCAACAATTTGCATTTCTACCGCTGAGACATTGAGATACCTGTAGGTGTATCAGAAGAAAGATACCTTGATAGATTGTGTAGGTTAGCTTCACTTCTCCATGTAAGAGTCCATGAAGGAATCATCTGATTTGTAACAGCACTGCCTGGGATCACCTTAATCATCTTATCTCTTCTCATGCAAAAATGAAAATCACCTGAGAAATTAGAAGATGTTGAGAAAAAAAAAAAAAAAAAAGAAGGGATGGGGGCAGGGTAGTAACTGAACACAGCCCAGATACACATATAGTCTCCTGTTTATTTTAATTGAATGGTTTGTGTCTTCAACCTATCTCATTATTCTCCCCAGAGCAGAAATGTTGAATGATGGCACAAACCTCATTAACCTTTGAATGCTGAAATCAATAATCTGCAATATATCTAAGCTAATTTGTTGTCAATACATCTCTCAAAATGCCGTGTTTTGTAGCTGGGGACCTTGAAGGGTGTAGTTAGAACTACCATGTCCACATCAAGATGATATCTGGGATTTGCCCTGCTGGTTTTTAGAACCTTCTAATGTGAAATAAGTGATTGACATTTACATAGAACATGGTTTTCCAGTGGGGTTAATTATCTGTTCTTTTAGTTGAGAACACATTGGACCTTTTTCTTTTCCATGACTCTAATACATGACATGAATAAAGAGTGACAGGCAGGCACCCACCTGGCCATTTCTTCTCAAATAAGCCTATACTGAAAATAGGGATGTGGCCCATACTAAGAAAGTAAGAAGAGGTTCCTTGAGCCCCAAACTAGCTTTATTCAGTTTGTGAATAATGCAGAGTAGGTACAGAAAAATATTTGTTGAAAAAAACATACTAATGGGGCACCTGGGTGGCTCAGTGGGTTAAGCCTCTGCCTTTGGCTCAGGTCATGATCTCGGGGTCCTGGGATCGAGTCCCACGTCAGGCTCTCTGCTCAGCGGATAGCCTGCTTCCTCCTCTCTCTGCCTACTTGTGATCTCTGTCAAATAACTAAATAAAATCTTAAAAAAAAAAATTAAGGCCCTGACCTTCAGAGTCAACCTTTGCTTGCTAAATATATATGCTGTTGTGTGTTACATGTGTGTATGTATACGTGTATGCAAGTATATATATACATGCCCATTACACACACATACTCATTGTATTTATAAAATAGCTCAGCAAGAGAGTAGGCAAAGGCAAAGGCAAGAACAGGACACTAAAGTATTTACCAGTTACAGAGAAATGACTGGGAAAGAGGATGAGGGGAAATAGGATGACAGGAAACAAAAAAGACCAGGAGTCTGTATCTCCATGAAAACTTCCTCTTCCTCTAAGAGCAGCCTCTTTGTGTGTTCACTGCTAAACACCCAGTATGTGAAACAGTGCCCAGAATAATGCAGATGCTTGCTTGGCAAGTGTTTGGTGGTTCCATGCATAGATGCATGAGTGCAGAAGAGGATGGGGGGGATTGTCAACACAAGGAGAAAGAGGAAAATAGGTGTGAGTTTTCTGTGAATGGCTTCCACAGAGAGCAGAGAGTGCTTGGACCCCCAAACAACAAGACTCCCCCTGTGCACACAGAACATGGGACCAGCTGTTCAAATGGCCATGTCCCATACTTTTGGATAAGTCTCTTCTCAGGCAGGAGAAGACTTTTGTGTTTGGTGCAGTGCATCCAAACCACAATGTCTAAATGTGATAGAGCAGGTCCCTATCATGCTGTCTTGTCTCACTGACATCTCCACCTCTACATCAGATTGAACTACTCGACTGCCCCCTCTGATAACCAGATTCTACTGACATGCTCTGAAGAGGAGAAGCCATCCCATTGCTTAAGCATCAAAGGAAGGGCTAAATATGCCCTCTACTTCAGCAATGGCAGGTCCAATGGCAGCCATTTAACCAGATGCTGCTTACAGAGTTGGCTTCACCTCCAGTCCACTAGACTCACTGTACATTAAAGTTTGTTACTTAATGAGCCAAAATCTGCTCCCAAGTAAGGGAAGCAGAAAAGGTGGAAATTGTTGTATCAACTTCAGATTTCCATCAAATAGCATACCATTGCTCAGGTGGACCTGTTCAGTGAAGAACCTTTAAAAGACTATTTCTCAAATTGTCACCCTACCTACATGCATAGCCATAACCTGTTAACAATTCAGATGCCCAGGCTCCACTGTCAGCAATTCAGGTAATAGGTCTACGGTAGGGCCAAGAAGTCTCCATTAACAAGCACCCTGAAAAAATCACAAGCTCATGACAACTAGAGACCTCCTTATTCAAAAAAATATATCCTCCCCTCCTATTCCATAAGAATGTCACACACACCTGGTTTTCACTGACATTGGAGGGAAGAGTGTTCTCCGGATAGGGTAGTCAAGAAAAAGCGTGAAGTCAATACATATTTGTTTTGTGTCTTTGTTGTGTGATGGGCAATCCAAGGTGGTAGATAAGGGTGTCCTCTTGCTCACACCTGAATTTGAACCCTAGCTCTGCCACTTACTGACCATATGATCTTGGGCATACTAATCCTTTCACACTTTACTTCCCTGTTTGTGAAATGGAGATGGTATCCGTAGCACCTGTCTCACGGGGTTGTTGGGATTCAGTTAAGAGACGTGGACTGTTCAGAACAGAGCATGGCTCAAGATAAGTGTCTACCAAGAGCTCACTGTTATTTAATATGTCATGGGAACTGAGAGTCATCTGTGAAAATAGAGGTACCTCCCTGCCCTCTTCATGCTGAAAAACAACAGAGAAATGGCCCAATACCAGTTCAACAATGTACTAACTAAATACAGATCTGAGCACACAGAGGAGATTACCAGTGGTTATCAGGAAGTACAAAAACACGATCCCAACAAGAGTATCTCAGGATGGAGTCACCAGAGGCAGGAAGGGTTTGGCAAAAGCCATGGGGTAATAGGAAGTGGGTTCTGGGAGTCTCAAGATCAAGACTCCAGTAACTTTCCTGCCCCTACACAAAACTACAGTAAACTGAGGCAGATTCTTCCCCTTTCTGAACCTCAGCTGCCTCATGTATAAAATAGGGGCTTTTCGAGGATGATTCCAAAGGCCCCTATAGCTGTGGCAGAGCCAGGGACAGTAACGGACAGGCTCTGCAGAGACCAGGACACCAGAGATCCCTTGTGGGAGCCAGAGGCTCCATCCTGGAGGGAGAGAAAAGGAGGAGAGGGGAGGAGAAAGGGGGCATCCCACAATCAAAACCAATCTTCCTCTTGCTGAATTTCTCCTCAACTCAGCACTACACAGATACAGTGATGTAGGTCAAAAACATTCTTAGAAACTGCACTTCTTAAAAAGGGGTCCCCCCCGTATAATATGTGGTAGGGGGCTTATTGTTTGAGTCTGTGTGAACAAAGAGATGCCTGTTTTCATACTGCCATTAGTCATGGAAATTACTTGAGAATGAAAGGGAGGGAAGAAAGGAGATATGAAGGGGAAGGGGGTCCAAAGATTATGTGCAAGGGGGAGGGGTGGGTGGAACTCAGGGGACACAAGGAGATCAAACAGCCAGAGTTCAAGGGACGCTATAGAATTGCAATTCAGTGGCTCCCTCAGCTGTGCTCCCTCTGCACCCTCTCCTCCCCCCACTGTCTCCCTCAACTTTGACTCTATTCTACATCCCAGAGCCTCTCGGCGGCTTCATCGCTCCTCATGTATTTCCTGAGTAGCAATAATAGATGAATGACAAGAACTACCAACCTACTTCCAAGGTAAAGATTGGAAACTGCCTTCATGATAGTGAGAAAAATTTTTAGATTAACCTGTCTGCCTACATGAACTCTTTTTTTTTTTTTCTGTTATAAACATTACCTCAAGCTGGAAAGAGAAAACTAAGAGTAGAAAGATGGAGTGTTAAGAGCCCACCTTGTTTTGCAGTTGGAGAGGGAGCAGCCCCAAAGGAGCCATGACCTGCACAGGGTCACAGACTAAGGGGGAGGCAGAGCTCAAGTGAGGCTTGAGTTGCACACAAGCCACCTGTCAGCTAGCCCTAATGAGACACAGTCAGAAAGGACACGAGGAAGCGCTTTACCTTTTCAGTTATATAGATATTATAATATATATTAGTAAAATTAGCATTTTGCATCTAAGATTTGGGGACATTCCTGCTTATGGCGGAGCTAAATTATGTACCAATGTTTATCACATGAATCAATTTAAGGGATAATATTAGGCATATAATGGAACTATTGATGCGTGTGTGACTGAGGGCTCCTGGCCAGATCTTAAATCATGGAGAGAGACCACATTTCTAGCTCTTCGGTTGGGGAGGGGGGCGGGGGGTGGGGGGAGACCAGCAGATCCAGCCAGCCAGCTTGCAAACCTCTGGAGTGTCCTCTGAAAAGTCAAACAACTCACCTTGCAGCACCTTCTCTTCCCTGAGTCAGCTGGGGAAATGAGAGTTGGGTGTTCAAAGGACTCAGACAAGCATAATATTATATATACACTCAACATCCATCTCCTGTATGAAACCTCATTGTTCCTGTGTAACAAAAAGTAAATATTTACCGTGAGCCAGGAGAGGTAAGGAATGATCAGCATTCAGGCCATCAATCACCGGGAGCCATGCTCCCATTTTAATAACCTCGTAAGGGAGGGCAGGCAAAGATGGCAAAGACTGTTCAGGAGATAAGAGTTCATCAGAGGAGTCAGATCACTTGAAGCGCAAGTCTCTAAGGTGAGTTGTTCATGCGGGCAGGCTGCAAAGGGCCCTAAAGATGGGTTTGTGAAGTTGAGGTAGGAAGGTGGAGTGGTTAGGAGCATAACCTCTGTAGCAGGAGCACTTGCTCCTCCACTAACCAGCTACCAGAGCTGGGGCAAGACAGTCTCAGCCATACCTAGAAGGAGGGGTAACAGCAGGACCCACTTCACGGGGTTGCTGCGAGGATCTCATGAGTCAATATGGGCAGAGTATTTATAAAAGGAGGAGAGCATAGAATGTGCTCAGTAAATTTCCCTAGAGGTGTCAGGAGAAAGTAGCCTCTCTTGGCCGCAAGAAGATGGCTCAGGGGGAGGTACCCAATCTGTTAGCTGTGGTGCACTCTGCTGTCCAGGAATTCATTCAGCTGATTTAGAATGCATGTACTTGTCCAAGCCCACACAGCCAGGGATAGGCAGAGCTAGGATCTGAGCCCAAGCCATCCAGCTCTGGGGCCCATGGCCTTCATCATTATGCATATCACCTGTTTTAAGAGAACAAGCGATCACATGCAATTTTTTTTTTAATTCTTTCTTTTCCTGCTATTTACCTCTCTGTCTACCAGGTATAGGAACTGACTGATTCTCCATGGGAAAGAAAGAGTGCCCAAGTGTGAATAAGAGCACCAAACAAGGGTTGGGGGATTTATGCTATAGTTTCACGTGGTATGGTTGAAGGAACTGGAATATCTGGGCAGAGAGTAAACCTTTGTGTGCTGAGGAGAGCTACTGGGAAGAAGGCAGCACAGCTGGTTGAACCATCGTGCAAGACAGAGCCCTACTTCCATTGAGCAAGTGGTCATAAGGACACAGATAACAGTCCGGTTTAAGAAAGAACATTGCAGGGACGCCTGGGTGGCTCAGTTGGTTGGACGACTGCCTTCGGCTCAGGTCATGATCCCGGAGACCCGGGATCGAGTCCCGCATCAGGCTCCCAGCTCCACAGGGAGTCTGCTTCTCCCTCTGACCTTCTCCTCGCTCATGCTCTCTCACTGCCTCTCTCTCAAATAAAGAAGAAATAAAATCTAAAAAAAAAAAAAAAAAAAAGAAAAAGAAAGAACATTGCAGGAGGTACTATGTGGTACCTTAAATTCAATTAAATTTAAATTTAAATTTAAAACTTAAATTCACTCAGCCAAATCCCAGACACTCCCCCACCTTACTGTATGTGTGACCTTAGACAAGTTATATAACCACTCTCGCCAAGCCCTCATGTCTTTATCTCATATGGAAGAGGGCTTAGCAGTACCCACCCCATAAGGCCAATGTTAAGTCTAAATGAGATGAAACATGTGAAAAGGCTTGCACAGAACCTGGCTTATTATAGGCCCTCAAGGCTTGTTGACTGTAAAGTTGGCCTCGATTATGAATGAACATAAATATTACTCTGGGTAGAGATAAGTAATTCTTTCTATTTCATGCCTCTCTAGAGACTTTCACGTTTAAAATATTTTTGGAAGATCCATCATCCATCCATCTTTTCATCCACTTAACAGAGGTCTGCTGAACACTGACTAGGTGTGAAGCTCTGAGGACAGAGTGTGAACACGAGGGGAACAGCCCACTTAGTTTCCAGGGAAGGAGGGCAACATAGGAACCCTCACTCAGTTAATGAACTGTGATTATGTGCCATAAGGATTAACGCCTGAGCTGCCATCAGAACACTTAGAAGGAATGATCTAGATGCAAGGAGAACATGAAAACTTGCAAGAAAGTGAGTTGGGAGCTAAGTCACCTCAATGGGATTCTGTGACATGTGGCCCGACAAAACCCTGGGTGAGTCACAGAAGGGGGTGCTCAGTCGTGTCTGAACCAGAAAAGCTTCACAAATGATGGCATTTGGGCTACATCATGAAGAATGAGGAGAATTTTCTCAGGAAGAGAAAGGAAAAAAGGCTTTGTGTCATACAGGAGTTTATAAAGACTTACAGATAACCTCAGACCAGAGGCTCAGATACTATTACTTTTGTTATGAGTGAAAATCTACTAGCAAAAATTAAAGGTAATATCCATTCTTTCGAGATTTTTCACTGCAATATTATTTATCAGGAAAAACTAGAAATAACCTTAGCAAGTAACTGTCTAACATTTGAGGAATTTTAAGTTATAAGTCCAACAGAACTTTATAATACTGCAGGTTTATTAACTGTCATAGTCTTCAAGAGCCTGTAATAACATGGGAAATCTTACTTCAGATACTAAGGGAAAATAGGGAGACATAAAATCACAGTTATAGTGTGAGCACAACAATATTATTTAAACCTCCAAAACCCATACTTTTGGAGGTGATGAATACATTTACAGCATTGATTGTGGTGATGGTTTCACACATGTATACTTCTCTCTACATTCATCGGGTTGTATACATTAAATAAGTGTATCTTTTTGTACATCATGCATGCCTCAATAAAGCAGCTTTAAAATGCAACTAAAAATACAAAATTGTAGTGAGAAATGAAAATGGAAATAAATACAGAAGAATTTATGTCAGGTTTTTTCAGATATAGGTTTTTATTTTTTTATTGTGTTATGTTAGTCATTAGTTAGATGAACCATGAGAGATCAAATATAGATATTTTTTCAACTGGCATGTACTAAGCTTCAAGAATAATGCATTGTGAATTTTATTGATAATAGTAACAAATACTTTTTCCTTCCTTTCTTTTTATTTTTTTTTTAAGATTTAACTATTATTTTAGAGAGAGAGTGGGTGAGGGGAGGGGCAGAGGGAGAGAGAGTCCTAAGTAGACTTCAAGCATCCTCATCCTTCAGAAATTTTCCAGCAGCTCATCCTTCAGAAAATTACCACCATCTAATCCAACAGTGAGTCCTCATCTTCATCCTCTATACCATACATTTTAAGAATTTTACTGAATGAAACTCTATAAAGAACTTATCAAACTTAACACCCAAAGAATAAATAATCCAATCAGGAGATGGGAAGAAGACATGAACAGACATTTCTGCAAAGAAGACATTCAAATGGCCAACGGACACAAGAAAAAGTGCTCCACATCACTCGGCTTCAGGGAAATGCAAATCAAAAGCACAGTGAGATACCACCTCACACCAGCCAAAATGTCTAAAATTAACCACTCAGGAAACAACAGATGTTGGTGAGGATGCGGAGAAAGGGGAACCCTCCTACACCATCGGTGGGAATGCAAGCTGGTACAGCCACTCTGGAAACAGTATGGAGGTTCCTCAAAAAGTTGAAAATAGAGCTACCCTATGACCCAGAAATTGCACTACTGGGTATTTACCCTGAAGACACAAATGTAGTGATCCAAAGGGGCACGTGCACCTGAAAGTTTATAACAGCAATGTCCTCAATAGCCAAATTATGGAAAGAGTCTAGATGTCCATCAACAGATGAGTGAATAAAGAAGATGTAGTATATATAAACAATGGAATACTATGCAGCCATCAAAAAACCTGAAATCTTGC
This sequence comes from Mellivora capensis, assembly GCA_004024625.1. Taxonomy (NCBI): domain Eukaryota; kingdom Metazoa; phylum Chordata; class Mammalia; order Carnivora; family Mustelidae; genus Mellivora; species Mellivora capensis. The sequence goes on along the minus strand of PISX010015081.1, from coordinate 13,795 downwards.
CATTTGCAATGACATGGATGGAACTAAAGGGTATTATGCTAAGAGAAATAAGTCAATCAGAGAAAGACAATTATTATATGATCTCTCTGATACGAGGAATTTGAGAGGCAATGTAGTGGGTCTTGGGGGGAAGGGAGGGAAAAATGAAACAAGATGGGACCAGGGAGGGAGAAAAACCGTAAGAGACTCTTAATCTCAGGAAACAAATTGAGGGTTGCTGAAGGGGAGGGAGTTGGGAAGGATAGGGTGCCTGGGTGATGGACATTGGGGAGGGTATGTCCCATGGTGAGTACTATGAATTATGTAAGACTGATGATTCACAGACCCATAGCCCTGAAACAAATAATACATTATATGTTAATTTTTAAAAAGAATTTTACTGGACGAATTGTGCTACATTGTTGAATTAGAATCTTTTATTTTACTCTCAGGTAATTAAACTTCCAAACCTGACTACAAATGTTTTATCAGAAAAGCAGCATCTCTGGAGAACTTTTCTTCTAGATAGAATAGCAAAATATTTTCTACTCTTAAATTATATTGCAACCTGAGTTTATCTTCTGGGTTTGAGAAGTACTCCAAAATCAGGCCATGGAGAAGCTGGCTTGGAAGGACTCTGGATAGACCAGTGCCTCTCTGGCTCTGTCCCTGCATGGTAACTGCATGTCCACAGTGTCATCAAAATGGAAAATGAGAGTAAGCACTGAGAAACATTTACATCAAGTTAACATTGCCTCAATATTTTCATTGAATTTTACTGAAGTATTAGCTTCTAACAAATGGAAATTCACAGAAAAAAAAAACTGATCCTTCATTAGAAGTAGTTTGGGAAGTATGGAGATACACAAGACTAGGAATGAGTTCACCAAGAATGTCTTCCATTAATTCTCTCAACCTCTTACAAGAGTCTGTGTGTTCCATAGTTAGTCATGCTCATAATAACAGCAGTTCTATAAGGACCTAATTTAGCCAATTTAGGATAACTCAAAAAATAAAAAATATTGATGGCATAAGAACAAATCTCTCTCACAAATGTAATTATCTAAGGCTACTCTGCCTAATGATCTAATGTCATGTAGTGGCACTCATGATAGTTAATAGCTATGAAGCACCACTATGTATGTGCCAAGGCCATTTAAATTATTTATGTGCATTATTTAATTCTCAGAATTCTTTGGAGCGGTATTACTGTAATCTTCATTTTAAGGATGAGAAGTCAGCACCAGAAAGTTTAAATTGCCCAAGGTCACACAACTAGCAATTAGTGACAACTGGATTGCAGATTTAATCTCAAATCTTTAATAAGAACCCAGAATCTGAGTTCTTAAAGTCTAAGCCAATACTGTGCCTCTCCCATCCACATTCCTTATTTTAGTCCCTTTCATTGTAATCCATATAAATGATTTTTATCATTCACAAGAAACATCAAAGCAAAAAACATCAAACTTGGGTTCATCATACTTGGACTCCAGACCCATATCTATTAAATACTTGCATGATGGTCAATAAGTTGCACTCAAATTTTATCATGTATAAGATAGAGATAGTCATATTGATACCATCTACCTACTTCACAGAGTTTCTGAGAAGTGTTCAAATGAAATAATGAATGTAAAAATGTTCTGGAAACTGTTAAGAGCTGTTGCCTCAGAGATATATCACCACGGTTATTAACTAAAAAAACTGAGATTTGACTATGTTTACATAAGAGATTCAGAATTATTAGATTATTATAATCTGTTTATGAAATAGACCATAATCTGGGCTATTTAACAATTCCAGCCAAATACCCTTATCAGCCCAGAATCGTGCAGTGATGTTTTCGGAGGCACTGGAAATACAGTCCCTACCCTTGAAGAGCTTATTACTTGGTTCAAGCAACACTACCCACATATACTGAAAATAGAGGAAACAATCCAAGATGATGCAAATGACTGAGGACCGAACAACATGGCATGGACTCAGAAGGAGAAAAGATCACTTAGAGTTGGAATGACTAAGAAGGGCTTCAAGAAGGAGCAAACCTTGAGCTTGGATGGAATCATCCAGTAACTGACTGCCAATGGGAAGAGAACTTAGATAGCAGCTCCCACCTTCTGAGTACAGGGAAAGTGAAACCCAAATAGGGGAAGGGACCTGCCCAATTATCTCAAAGCACATGGGTGGAAAAGTCAGGATTATCTGATCACTGTGCCTCCTCTTCATCACCTCCACAATATTAAAGAGAGGCATGTTTATACAAAGCAGTGGGGACTTTTAGAAGAGTTAGAAGATTCTATGGCAGGCCTATTTCTGGATTTTTAAAAGGGTAGCTTATTTAGCAAGCACTTTCTCCTTATGCCAGAAGCCAGCCCTGCCTAAAGAGTTAAAATAGATAGTAATAAGAATGAAAACGTCAAATGCCCTACCTGCTGAAACACTGCCTTTTGGACAAATTGTGTCCCATCAGAGTTTGCAAAGGCACAAAATAACTCCAGGGGCTCCTGACAAAGAGTATATGATGGCCATATATAATTTGCCACTGTTCCAAACAGCTTTCCACCCTTGCCCACCCACCTCCAACATCCAAACAGTAGCACTGCAAAAATAGGCTTCCAGGACAATTAACTGAACTGTCTGAATCTGGACATGAGGCCACATTTGCAAAGCAAAGCTGAAGAATTATGGTCAAACCAAAGGCAGAGGGACGACAAGCACACCCAAAACTTGTGCCCTCACAGGTCTGGATGGTACTACTCAAATACTACTCAAAGATCATTTTAAGGCAGACCAGAGATCACAGAGGGAGAGAAATGGGATGTGCTTTGAACCCCAAGGTATATCCTCATTCCATGGTGGCTTTTCCACACGTGAGCAGTCAGGAATACGTAATAAATGGCTACAAATACCCACCAGCTACGCTGTGAATCCTTGCCCATGGAAAACCTTCCCAGGCCACTGGGAGGGAGGAGAGTGTCCAAAAAGAATGCACTCACCTCTCCAGGGTGGTCTGGTCAAATGGCTAAAACACTACTGAGAAATCAGAACCTCAACTTCTGCCGAGGCTTTACCATGTCAGGAGTCGGCTGCTTGTAAAAATGTTCCCACCAGATACCGTCAAGATGTCTCCTCAGACAAGAGAAACAAAAGAAAAACTAACCATCAGTATTACAACAAAATAAAAATCTTTGCACAGCATAGGAAACCATCAACAAAATGACAAGGCAACCTGCTGAATGGAAGACGGTATTTGTAAATGTTATACCCATTAAAGCGTCAATACCTGAACTATATAAAGAACTTACACACTCAACACCAAAAAAAAAAAACCCAAAACAAAACAAAACACCCAAAAAATCTATTTTAAAAGTGGGCAAAGGACCGTGAACAGATATTTTTTCAAAGCCATACAAATGACCAACAGATAATGAAAAGATGCTTAAATCATTAATCATCAGGAAAATGCAAATCAAAACCACATGATATCACCTCACATTTATTAGAATGGCTAAAATCAAAACATAAGAAACAAGTGTGGGCAAGATGAGAAAAAAAAAAGGAAGTATCGTGCCCTGCTGGTGGGCGCAGCCACTGTGGAAGACAGTAGGGAGGTTCCTCAAAAAATTAAAAATAGAAATACCCTACAATCCAGTAATCACACTACTGGGTATTTACCCAAAGTAAACAAACACTAATTTGAAAAAATATATGCAGCCCTATGTTTATTGCAGCATTAATTAAAGAAGCCAAATTACGGAAGTAGTTCAAGTGTCCACTAATAGATGAATGATAAAGATGATGTGAAATATATATGTATACACACAGACACAATGGAATATGACTCAGCCATCAAAAAGAATGAAATCTTGCCATTTGCAACAACAAGGATGGAATTAGAGGTATTATGCTAAGTATGCTAAGTCAGACAGAGAACAACAAATACCATATGATTTCACTTATTTGTGAAATTTAAGAAATAAAAAAAATGAACAAATTCAAAAAGAGACAAGCAAAAAAGCAGACCCTTAAATACAGAGAACAAACTGGTGGTTGCCAGAGGGGAGGTTGATGGAAAGAAGGGTGAATTTAAAGGGATTACGAGTACAGTTACGGTAATGAGCACTGATTAATGTATACATCACTGAATCATTATATTGTATACACCTGAGACTACCATAACACTGTAGGTTAATTATACTTCAGTAAAAAAGAGAGAGAGAGTGAGAGAGAGATTGTGAGGTCGTGATCCTGCTCTTCCCAAGGTACAATATTACTATATCCAAATACATTATGAAGAGAGAGAAATAAAAGAATGTAATTGTTTTTAAGGCCTTCTGGTCACTGCAGCAAGTCTGTGTCTTGTAATGATAGAGGATGTCATTCTTTTATTTCTCAATTAAAATGAGGGGGAAAAACCCTCAAGGTAAGGATACAATTAATTTTTACTAAACACCTCAGTGTCTTGGTAGCTCCCCTCTGGAAGGCTAAGAGCCTTGCCAATTAAGTTCAAAAGGTCCAAGTCATGATGTTTCCTACATCAGTTTCCTTATCTTTGGTTGTACAGTTCAGTATTGGTCTTCCCACTTTCCTGGCCCTTTTATTGCTACTAGCTTCAATCTGGGCCTTATTTCTGACTGTGGTCCTAGATGCTTAGGTCAGGAAGTTAATTATGTTTCCTCTCTCTAGAAAATGACTATCGGTAGGTAGTAACTTTCTTGAGAACACTCTGATATATTTAGTTTTAACAGGAAAGAGCACTGTGATGGATTAGTAATGCCTTCCATGGGTTAGCGTAGGAAACAGGGATGACAGTATGCATATATGGGTGAGGAAAAATCCTTTCTCCTCCACCCATCTTGGGTTCTCTGGCTGGGGCCCTATAAATTGGACTGATAAAAGACAGATTAACAGGAGAAAAGCAAATCAAAATTTATTACACATGGGAGTACCCTGTGATGAATAACTCAAAGGGACAGGAAGAACTTGGGCTTATATAATATGTTAACAGAGGAACAATAAATTTTTAGAGAAGTACCAAGACAAAGGAAAAGAACTTTGAACTTCCAGGGGTAGCAAATTATGGGAAAGCGAATATATAGGGGAACTAATGGTAAATAAGGGCTAGTTTTAGCAACATTATGTACATTCCTCTGGTGTTGTCTCTGTGCTGATAGGGTCTAGAATTGTCTTCAGTGATTAACTTCTTTTCTAGTAGAAAGAGGGGGAGGGATACCTTTACATATTTATGTCCTGCTTTTCGGCAAATAGGAGGAGAGCAGAGAACTTTTCTTATATCTGCTTCTTCTCAGTTGCCTTCAGCTGAAAATTACACTTATGCCAAACAGCATATTCTAGAATGACATATTCTGTTACTATTCACATGGTATACATCTGCCATCCCATTATGGGGACCTCCTCCTGTCTTTTATGCTCAAGAGCATGGTCACTGCAACAAGCATTCAGAACAACTGTTTCCAGCATAATAAATGTATAGTACATAGGTCTAAGCATGAGTAATTTAAGAGTGTGTACATATCCACTAAATGCCATGAACTTCTTAGTATTTGGGTGAATGAATGAGAGAAAGAGGTGAAAAGAATGTATATAGACTACATATAGGTCATGAGTCATGTGCAAGGAGAAAAAATAGTACTCCAGTATTGGAGACCAGGGTTTCTTACCACCTAGTATTTCTTTTTAGTTACTGGATCCAGTCCTTCCTTCCCCAGACCCTTTCTTCCCTCACTACTAGGAATGATATTACCAGAAGTGATAGTATCAGATTTCTTTCCCCTGTACTTCCTTGTAAACTTCGCCCTTCCCAGTTTATTAGTTAGGATGCTTTGACTCCAATAACAGAAAACCCTAGATAGCCCAAATTAAAGAATAATGGATTTCTTATCTCATATTAAATAACACTAGTAAGGAATATGGAGTCAGAATGCTGCAAGTTAATTAACCCAGTGGCTCATCAGCATCTTTAGGGACCCAAACTCATTCCAAATTAAACAAGGAAACCTCTTCTAGAACCCACAGTAGATGTCCTCTTGTATCTCATTGGTGGCATTACTTCATCTGTCTACACTTGAACTAGTCACCGGCAAGGAAACTGGGGTCATGACCAGCCTGGATGTGGCTTAGGCCTCGAGTCATTGTAGGGCACAGGTAAATCCCACCCCCCTCCCGAAAATTGGGGCTTTGCCAGCAAAGGAGAATGGGAAATGGCTGTTGGGTAGGTAATACTCCCCAAATGGCAGAGGAATTCATGCTACAGAGGAGAAGTGAGAGAACAGAAAAAAAAATGCTCTTATCTTCTGGCTCTTAAATTTTAAAAAGTCTAGGCTGGTCATATGCAAAATATTTAGAAGAATATGAAGTGAATAAGAGGAAATGCTCCCCTATATCCTGAAACTAGAGAAAGATTACCTAAATTGAGTAAAGAGGGGAATGATAAAGGGGAGTGCAGGAAGCTCAGATGCAAATGGGCTCCCAGACTCTCCACCTTACCTCTGCTTCTTCCCACCCCTACCTCAGGCCAGGCAAAATCTCATCGGGAAGGACTATAGGATGCAGCAGAAGACTATGGGTTCAGGAAGGAAGGCAGAGCATTCCACAGCCTCCAGTGGTGTGGAAGGGTTGCCCCCATCCCAGTAAGCATCTCAAAGCCCCAGGAACATGGTCCAGTGAGTCTGTGGCCCTAAAGAGGCTTTGTGTTAGGAACAAGGGAGGAACTCAATATCAGAAGATACAAAGGCATCTCAGCAACACCTAAATGATGATGGTATACCCCCCATGGCTTACCCACACATGAGTGCTCTAGGAATACCCCCTGGCTAAATTTTAATCCTGGAGAAAGAGGAGAATCCCCAAATTCACAAAGATTACACTTCACTCCCTTCACCCTCAGGCATAAAACACAAAGTAAATTTTCTTAGCTTTGTGTCCCCAGCACAATGGGGACACAAAACACAAAGTAAATTCACTTACAGAAAATAAGAGTATATTATGTCTCTTGCACATGAGTTGGTAGAGGAGATATGTGCCTACTTCAGATACAGTTTCTGCTGGCTTTCACAGTCATTCTCCAACCAATTTTTAAAATAAGTTTTGGCTGGCCTGAAATTCACACACTTAGAGACCAAGCCAGCCTACCTCTCTAAAACTCCCTGACAATCTAACCTAAAGTAGGTTCTTCTTCCCCAGTATTCTCTCAATAAACCTTACTCTTTTCTAGCCCTCTCACACTTTGCAATGATACATCTACTTGCTTGTTGAATGTTTATTTTTGTGTCTCCTCCACTGTGCTGTAAGTTCTACAAGGGGCTCTTTTAATCGTCAACCAGCAGAATGCCTAATATATTGGAGGGGTCAATAAATATTTATCAACTAAATAAATAAGGATTTGATCACAATATCTGTACTTGTAGCTACTACATCCCATTTGATATTCCTAACAACTCTTTGAAGTTAAGATCATTTAAAAAAAGAAAGAAAAAAAAAACAGCTCACAGATGATGAAGTGGAAACAGAGATGAGTTAGATCACTTACCCATCTGCATAGTGCCAGTAACCACAGACTCTCGACTCCTGATGGTATATTTTTTCCATTGCTCTGGAGTTGAGTACATTGTAAATCTGTCATCACCTGAGACCCAACAAGTGCAGTTTTACCTGAGACAACCGAGCCAGGGAAGAAACGGGTGGGTTTCTGTTAAGATTTCAGTTGATTACACTGCCATGAATTTCTAAATAAGCCATAGTGTTCCTTTCTAACATTTTCAGAATACTTACACAGCTTGTGATTTCAAGATACTCTTTCTATGACCAGAAACTCAGGTGGACAACAGCCCAGGAGGCACACTGACATTCTATTCTGTATACATTCTATCCTGTACCTCCTGTTGGGGAAAATTGTTAATCCCAGTCAGGGTGACTACCCTTTGGAGTATGTGGGAAAGACCACAACAAACTTCTCATGTTGATAAAAGGCAATGTTGCAGAGAAAGAAAATAATGTGAACTCCTGCTGCTCTTGAATTAATTAGAAATGTATTTTTCTTTAAAAAAAATAGAACATCTTGTTCTTTGCACTTGCTAAAAAGTTCTCCTTTTCATTTAAAAGGTTAAGTAAAGCCACTCACATGCTCTTCTATTATTTTTTTTGAAAGAGCATACTGTTTCTTCTAACTTGGAGAGACGCTCTTTAATGTTTCCAGACCGGTCCAAAGCTGTGTGTCTTCTTTGTATTCTTATTCTTTTTTTTTAAGTTCTTATTTAAATTCCAGTTAGTTAACATACAGTGTAATATTAGTTTGAGGTGTTCAATAGAGTAATTCAACACTCCCACACATCACCCAGTGCCCATCACAACAAATGCACTCCTTAATCTCCATCACCTATTTAACCCATCCCCTCACTCACCTCCCCTCTAGTAACCTGGTAACCATCAGTTTGTACTCTATAGTTAAGAATCTGTTTTTTGGGTTGCCTCTCTCTTTTTTTCCCTTTGCTCCTTTGTCTTGTTTCTTAAATTCCACATAAGAGTGAAATCATATGGTATTTGTCTTTCTCTGACTTACTTTGCTTAGCGTAATACTCTCTACCTCCAAACATGGCATTGAAAATGGCAAGATTTCATTCTTTTTATGGCTGATTAATAGTCCAGTGTATGTGTATGTGTGTATATGTCTGTATACACACACACCACGCTTTCTTTATCCATTCATCAATCCAAAGGACACTTGGGCTTTTTCCATAATTTAGCTATTGTTGATAAAGCTGCTATAAACATCGGGGTACATGTATCCCTTTGAATTAGTATTTTTGTGTTCTTTGGGTAAATACCTAGTAGTGCAATTGCTAGACTGTAGGGTAGTTCTATTTTTAACTTTTTGAGGAACCTCCATACTGTTTTCCAGAGTGGCTGCACAAGTTTGCATTCCTACCAATAGTAGAAGAGTTATATTCTTACTCTTAATAATTCTTCATTTTATTTTCATTGTTTGAAAGCCACATTCCAAGGTTGATGTTTGGGGTTCTTCAGGATTTTATTTGCCTTCTTTTTTTGTTCCCTAAAGATTTTATTTATTTATTTATTTGACAGACAGAGATCACAAGTAGGCAGAGAGGCAGGCAGAGAGAGAGAGAGGAGGAAGCAGGCTCCCCGCTGAGCAGAGAGCCAGATGCGGGGCTCAATCCCAGGACCCCGGGACCATGACCTGAGCGGAAGGCAGAGGCTTTAACCCACTGAGCCACCCAGGCGCCCCTTCATTTGCCTTCTTGATGTATAGCACTTTTTTCTTCCAGTCTTCATTTAAGGAGCAACTATCTCATTACTAGGATCTTCAAACTGAAATTTTGGGTTAAAAAAATTGCTAACCCTAACCCTAACCCATGAGAGACTATAGATTCTGAAAAACAACCTGAGGGGTTTTGAAGGGGCAGGGGGTGGGAGGTTAGGGGAGCCTGGTGGTGGGTTTTAGGGAGGGCACCTATTGCATGGAGCACTGGGTGTGGTGCAAAAACAATGAATACTGTTACACTGAAAAGAAATAAAAATAAATTTTAAAAAAATTGCTTCCAATAGGCAGTCTAAATCCAATTCTAACTGTATCAGAACTATAAATTTTAATTTTTTGAAGAAGAAATTGTTAATCATTCCAAAATTTAAAAATAAACCCAAAGCAACCAAAGTTTTTAAAAATCTGAAACTTTCACAATTTTAAGAAATATTCTGTGGTGTAAAATTGATATTCTTAAAGCCATCAATCACATGACTGATTATGTGTTGTCATGATCAAGAAAACAATGATGAATCAGTTTTACTTTGTTAAAAAGTAAAACAAGACCAAAAGCACTTCTTTCTCCTCCTCCTCCCATGGAGAATCATGCATTTTTAAAAAGGGGGAAAAGAAAAAACCTATGAGTTATGTAAATGCACAGAGGACTGTGGGGTCGATGAGAAACATTCTGCAAAGCTGAGCCATATGTCCATGCATCAGAGAAGAGAGAAATCTACAGGATGCTCAGAAAAATGACAATTATAGTTCTAGAGGGATAGGAGACAATTCTGAACTTGGAAAATTCTGGAAGAAGGTAATGGTAACTGTATCTGGGAGCAAGACAAAAGGAGGGTAAAGTTACAGAGGTAAGGGGGAAAGAGTCCAGAGGGTAGCCACGGAAAAGACGTAGGAATGGCAGCAGAGAATATCAGAAATAATGGCTCAAAGATAAGCAAGTCAAATACTGTACCCTTGAAATGTGGGAGATTACAAAGCTAATTAGCATTGTTCTAGCAAATAGGAGAGACGGTGAAGAACTGGACATTCTAAACACGTTCTGAAGAAAGCAGAGCTGGCATCAGAGGTCAGAGAATTATGCCTACTCATGATGAAGGAGATGGCTTTTTGAGCCAGAAACCAGAAAGTGGACAATGAGAACCATGCTCATTTCCTCTAACCCAGATGATCCATCTCAGTTTTTCAACTTGCAAAATTCCTATCCATCCACCAAAACCTATCTCAATTTCCGTCCACTCTAAAAGTCTTCCCAGATCCCACGGGTCAAACTGATCTCACCACTTTTCAAACTAGGACAGTAGTTTGTCATCCATCCTGTATGACAATTAAATTCTGCACTGCTGATTCACTTAAATTTATAATTTCAGAGTTTTCTTCCATGCAATAGTGGTAATTTAGGGGAAAATTTCAAGGAAAGTTTCACATAAATTCATTTATTTATACTAGTTGCAATCCTACCACTGGGAAAGACAATGTAAATGGTCCATATCCAAAATGCTTTAAAAATGACGCTTTCAGGGCACCTGGGTAGCTTAGTCATTAAGTGTCTGTCTTTGGCTCAGGTCATGATCCCACAGTCCTGGGATCAAGCCCCACACTGGACTCCCTGCTTGGCAGGAAGCCTGTTTCTCCTTCTCCCACTCCCCCTGCTTGTGTTCTCTCTCTGTGTCAAATAAATAAGTAATTACTCTTTAAAAAAAAAAAGCATCCAAAATTCAGACTGTAACCCAAAGACCTTCATGGCTACCATAATTTCAGACCCAATAAGAACACTGTATGGATAATAACACACCTGTATCTCTCTTCATCCTTCATCAAAACAGCAGTAAGGGGCATTCACCTATTAATCCTAGAGAATGATCACCACCACCATGTCCTAAAATCACAAACATATTCCTTAGTGCCTAAATGTTCTTCTCAATCCAGGGGTTTCAGGAGCAGTAAGCTGACATTCCCCTGGGGGATATGAAATATAAAAAAGCCAACCTCACAGTTTCTACCTCTTTAAAAATGTACATAGAATTACTGTAATACATTATGAGTTTGCTTTTTAAAACAACTACTTCTCATGAAATCCCCAGTCTAAGTTGATTATCTATGCATAAAGGATCCTTTACCTTCAAGAAGAGATTTGTTCATCCCATGCTCTTTAAAACATAAATCAATAGGCACATTTAACCTCAAACAAGATCATAAGAAAAAATAGTTTCATTTCAAAGAGACACACAAGAAATCATACATGTCTCTCAGGGAATTTAAGGTAGTTGTTACACACTTCATTGATATAATTAGGCCAACATCGTGGCCCTCTTTTTTTGTCTTCTGGATCTGGGCTTTTTCGTGCCATCAGCATAACTTTCAAAGCTAGTAACATGTCAATGTGTCATATTATTGATGACATTTTAGAAAAGACTTCCTTATGATTTCATTCACATGTGCAATTTAAGAAACAAAACAGAAACATAAGGGAAAAAAGAGAGAGAGAGGCAAACCGTAAGAGACTATTAACTATAGAGAACAAACTGAGGGTTGATAGAGGGAGGAGGGGTGTGGAATGGGCTAAATGAGCGATGGATATTAAAGAGCGCACTGGTTGTGGGACGCCTGGTGGCTCAGTGGGTTGAAGCCTCTGCCTTCAGCTCGGGTCATGATCCCAGGGTCCTGAGATGGAGCCCCATATCGGGCTCTCTGCTTGGCAGGGAGCCTGCCTTCCCCTCTCTCTGTGCCTGCCTCTCTGCCTACTTATGATTTCTGTCTGTCAAATAAATGAATAAAATCTTAAAAAAGGGGCACCTGGGTGGCTCAGTGGGTTAAAGCCTCTGCCTTCGGCTCAGGTCATGGTCCCAGGGTCCTGGGATCGAGCCCCACATCAGGCTCTCTGCTGAGCAGAGAACCTGTTCCCCCCCGCCCCCCCGTCTGCCTCTCTGCCTATTTGTGATCTCTGTCAAATAAATAAAAAATATTAAAAAAAAAATCTTAAAAAAAAAGTGCACTGGTGGTGATGAGCACTGGGTGTTGTATATAAGTGATGAATCACTCAATTCTACTCCTGACATTAAAATTGCACTGCATATTAACTAACTAGAATTTAAATAAAAATTTGAAGGAAAAAAAATCATCTATAATCTTACATTACTAAGAGAGTCATCTTATTTTTTAAATATTTTTTATTCTTTTATTTTTTTTTAAGATTTTACTTATTTATTTGACAGAGAGACAGCAAGAGAGAGATGCAAGCAGGGGGAGTGGAAGAGAGAGAAGTAGGCCCCTCGCCGAGCAGGGAGCCCAACGCAGGGCTCCATCTCAGGACTCTGGGCCCACAACCCAAGTGGAAGGCAGACACTCAACAACTGAGCCACCCAGGTACCCCAAGATAGACATCTTAATGTTTATTTTCTTTTTGATATTTATTTTTACAGGATTTTTATAACTAGGAACATTGCGGTAATCCCATGCAAATTATCTATTTTCTAAATTCATGGAATAAGTTTGGCTGAATTGACTTGCTTCCATTACTCTGAAACTTCAACATCATGAGGATTCTTTTTCATTTTTCCATAAAGGTTCTTTGCACAGTGTTTCAGTTCATTATTATTTCCATGTTTATAAGGTAGTTACCAATCAGATCAGTAGTGTGTTTACTATGCATATGTTCCGGTTAATTCACTGACTGCACTAGGTGGAGAGTTTAGCAGACCAGAATCTTCATCCCAGAGCTCAGATGGTTTAGCTGTGTCACTAGAGCAAGTCACTCTCATGTGTCATCATGCAGTATCTCGGTTTTTTCATCTATAAATTAAAGGGGTTGAATTAACTTCACTCTGAGGAACTCTCTGTCTTCTTGGTCTAAACACTCGATGGCCCACTGGGCTAAGTAAAAGCTGACTGAAAGACACAGTTGTTAAGAATGATTCTGCACTGGGGCACCTGGGTGGCTCAGTGGGTTAAAGCCTCTGCCTTCGGCTCAGGTCATGATCTCAGGGTCCGGGGATCGAGTCCCGCATCGGGCTCTCTGCTCAGCAGGGAGTCTGCTTTCCTCTCTCTCTCTCTGCCTGCCTGTCTACTGTGATCTCTCTCTGTCAAATAAATAAATAAAAGTCTTTTAAAAAAAATGATTCTGCACTAGAAGAAAGGTAGATTTTTTGATATTTGAAATTCAACCAATATAATTCACTGTATCAATAATCTAAAAAGGAAAAATGGCAGGATACAAAAGAGACAAAATTCAAGGCCCCTTCATAATTTAAAAAAAAAAAAACCTTTTAAAAAAACTAGATATTTCATCAACCTTCTCAAACAACAAGCAAAGAACTGGATACTGCTTTCATTGAGTTCCTCTATTGCTTGTCTCTTCACTATTTTATTGATTCCTTTTCTGATCTTTATTATTTCCTTTCTTTTGTTTATTTAGGATTTTGTTTGTTCATCTATATCTATTCCCTTAGGTGAAAGCTGAATAGCTGATAGAAGACCTTTCTTATTTTTTTTTTCCTCTTTCTTTTTTTTTTTTTTTTAATT